>JAAAWM010011118.1:0-62648 GCA_036873465.1 Thinopyrum obtusiflorum
ACCAACCTGGTGTAACCCTAGATCCTCCCGGTGTCTATATAAACCGGAGGACTTAGTCCGGAGGGGGATATACACGCATGACCATAGTCATACAGGCTAGGCTTTTATGGTTTAGCCATCTCGATCTCGTGGTAGATCAACTCTTGTAATACTCATATTCATCAAGATCAATCAAGCAGGAAGTAGGGTATTACCTCCATAGAGAGGGCCCGAACCTGGGTAAACATCGTGTCCCCCGTCTCCTGTTACCATCGACCTTAGACGCACAGTTCGAGACCCCCTACCCGAGATCCGCCGGTTTTGACACCGACACTCTCCCATATCATTGCAGTGGCGCTTAAGCCGCCCCTGCTTTTGTTTGAGGGGAAGGAAACAACAATTCTTTTCCAACATTAGGACGGCTGAACCAGCATTGATACTATCTGATGAGTGTATAACGGCCGAGATCCGGCGCACCCAATTGGTCGTTGACTCGCTCTCACCCTGGACGCAAGAATCCAGATCAAGGATCGACATAGGCTACTTGCAGGTGTCTTTGAAATTTTGAATAAAACGCGCCTTCAGCTCGGCCCATGATCTGATGGAGTTAGCGAGCAATCCCTTCAGCCAAGTACGTGCCGGCCCATCCAACATCATGGTGAAGTACTTAGCACATGCAGCATCACTAACATCCAGCATCTCCATAGCCATCTCATAGCTCTCAATCCAGGCCTCTGGGGGTTGATCTGCTGTGTAATTAGGCACCTTGTGAGGGCCCTTGAAATCCTTAGGCAAGCGGTTGTTATGTAGAGCTGGCACTAAACATGGCACACCAAGGGTTCTGGAGGTCACACCTGCCTCCACAGACGCCGATGGGTAAGCCAGAGATTGTTGCTGAGCCGCCAACTGGGCCGCCAGCTCGGCCTCGCGCCGCGCCCTGCCCTGATCCACCAGAGCCTGAGTATCGTTAGCAGCGCGCGACGGGTCATGCCTATGAGGCTGGTTATGGTGCCGCTCACTGCTCGAAACTGCTGGCGACTCAATATGCCTGCTATAACTCCGGCTTGGACGAGGGGTAGAATGAATCCGTTCACGGCTGTGTGAATAAGCCGCTTGTTGAGCCACCGTTGTCTGAAGAAGCTCTCCGACTCTCCGTATCTCCACCGCGGCTGGAGACTCGCCTTCAACTGGGAGAGCCACCAATCGTGTCGCCGCAGCAATAATATTATCCAGAGGGTTAGAATAATGACCCGGCGGTGTCGGAACATGCTGAGGCGGAGTAAAATTCAAACGAGGCGGGTATACAGCTCGTGGCTGAACCGGCGCTCCGGTCACGGGTGTCTCAACAGCCCGGTTCACCATGGGTGGGTCACTGGTCCCTGCCCCAGGCGTGTTGAAAAGGTTCCTAGCCTCAAACTCTGTGGGTAGACGGGTCTGATGCCTCCTCCTCATGATGGCGTTTGAAGCGTTTTGATCCAAGGTAAGCGAGAAAGACTCTGCCTGAATCCGTTGTGCCTGAGCGTCTAAAGCAGTTCGTTTCGTGGCCATCCTAGCGTTCTCAGCCGCAAGTTCTTCCTTGGCTTGAGCCATCTCATCTCGTAGCTCCGCGACATCCACTTTATGTTGTTCTTGAGTCTCCGGGGTTACCTCTGCCCCCATTAAAGTCGCCAAAGCATTCAACAGTTCGGTCAGAACCTGAGCCGGCGGACGCGCAGAGCCGCTAGCACCAGCCGTCGCCGCAGCCGTTGAGCTGGAGGTCATAGCCATGGCGGTCGTCGAACCGAGCACCGGTTGCGTACCAGCCATGAAGATTGCAACCCTGTTCGGCACATCATAGGGGTCCGAAATACTGTCACCATTGGAACGGCCCCCAAGCATGTCGTCCTGCAGTTGATACATTGAATCGGTCTCACCAGTTGAAGACTCACCATCAGAGCAGATTACCGCCTCTCCCCTGGATACAGATCATCCAGCATCTCCATAGCCATCTCATAGCTCTCAATCCAGGCCTCTGGGGGTTGATCTGCTGTGTAATTAGGCACCTTGTGAGGGGGGGGGGGGGGGGGGGGGGGGGGGGGGGGGGGGGGGGGGGGGGGGGGGGGGGGGGGATGCAGAGCTTGCCGCGATGACTCTTGGTCATCCGGCCCACAGCGTATCCCTTGATCCCTGCGAAGCTGCCCTTCAAGAACTCGAAACCACCGTGCGCTAGCCCCACGGTGGGTGCCAACTGTCGTGGACTTAACATGGCAGATGCCCTAGCAAAAGGACTTAGGTGTGGAGCCATCACGACGCGGTTAGCTTGAAGGGGTTAAACGGGGCAAAGGACACAAAGAGTTTACCGAGGTTCGGCCCCTCTCAACGAGGTAAAAGCCTACTCCTGCTTTAGGTTGTATTGCTTGGGTTTCGATTACCAGGGAGTGAATACGCTTGACCTAGATCTCGATTGATTGTTACTTGACCTAACCCGCCGCCGGGTCACCCCTTTATATACACAGGTTGATGCCCGGCGGCTTACAGAGTCCTGGTCGGGTCATACACAACGTGTCCGGCTCGGTGACCAACTAAGCTTGCCTTACAATACAAGTTAAACATATGGCGGTTCATACCCATGGGCCTCAAGTCGCCCCCGGGTCTTGGGCCTTCAATAAGATTGCTCTATGGACCGCCATCTTCATCATCCTCTTGGGCCTTCTCATCTTAAGCTGCTAGTGGCATGACCCGGCCCCTCCTGGGCGGGTCATACCCAGTAGTTATATCCCCAAGAAAAGTGGTACGGTAATCCTGTTCTGGAAGTCATGTTACTAGACCATGATGAACCTATGAACTATGAAGAAGCTATGATGAGCCCAGATTCCGCAAAATGGCTTGAAGCCATGAAATCTGAGATAGGATCCATGTATGAAAACAAAGTATGGACTTTGGTTGACCTGCCCGATGATCGGCAAGCCATTGAGAATAAATGGACCTTCAAGAGGAAGACGGACGCTGATGGTAGTGTTACTATCTACAGAGATTGAATTGTCGCAAAAGGTTTTTGACAAGTTCAAGGTGTTGACTATGATGAGATTTTCTCACTCGTATCGATGCTTAAGTCTGTCCGAATCATGTTAGCAATTGACGCATTTTATGATTATGAAATCTGGCAAATGGACATCAAAACTGCATTCCTTAATGGATTTCTTAAAGAAGAGTTGTATATGATGCAACCAGAGGGTTTTTTTCTCCTAAAGGTGCTAACAAAGTTAGCAAGCTCCAGCGATCCATCTATGGACTGGTGCAAGCATCTCAGAGTTGGAATATATGCTTTGATGAGTTGATCAAAGCATATAGTTTTATACATACTTGTGGTGAAGCCTATATTTATAAGAAAGTGAGTAGGAGCACTACAACCTTTCTGATAAGTATATGTGAATGACATATTGTTGATCGAAAATGATGTAGAATTTTCTGGAAAGCATAAAGGAGTGTTTGAAATGAGTTTTTCAAAGAAAGACCTCAGTGAAGCTGCTTACATATTGGACATCAAAATCTATAAAGATAGATTAAGACGCTTGATAAGACTTTCTATGAGTACATACCTTGATGAGATTTTGAAGGAGTTCAAAATGGATCAGTCAAAGAAGGAGTTCTTGCCTGAGTTGTAAGGTATGAAGTTGAGTAAGACTCAAAACCCGACCACGGCAGAAGATAGAGAGAGAATGAAATCCATTCCCTATGCCTCAGCCATAGGTTCTATAAAGCCTGCCAAGCTGTATACCAGACCAATTGTATGCCTTACCATGAGTTTGGCAAGGGGGTACAATAGTGATCCAGGAGTAGATCACTGGTCAGCGGTCAAAATTATCCTTAGGTACCTAAAGAGGACTAAGGAAATGTTTCTCGGTTATGGAGGTGACAAAGAGTTCGTCGTAAAGAGTTACGTCGATGCAAGCTTTAACGCTGATCTGGATGACTCCGAGTCTCAATCTGGATACATATTGAAAGTGGGAGCAATTAGCTAGAGTAGCTCCATGCAGAGCATTGTAGACATAGAAATTTGCAAAATACTTACGGATCTGAATGTGGCAGCCCGTTGACTAAACTTCTCTCACAAGAAAAACATGATCACACCTTAGTACTCTTTGGGTGTTAATCACATAGCGATGTGAACTAGATTATTGACTCTAGTAAACCCTTTGGGTATTGATCACATGGCGATGTGAACTATGGGTGTTAATCACATAAAGATGTGAACTATTGGTGTTAAATCACATGGCGATGTGAACTAGATTATTGACTCTAGTGCAAGAGGGAGACTGAAGGAAACATGCCCTAGAGGCAATAATAAAGTTGTTATTTTATATTTCCTTATATCATGATAAATTTTTATTATTCATGCTAGAATTGTATTAACCGGAAACTTGATACATGTGTCGATACATAGACAAAACATCGTGTCCCTAGTAAGCCTCTACTAGACTAGCTCATTAATCAAAGATGGTTAAGTTTCCTAACCATGGACATGTGTTGTCATTTGATGAACGGGATCACATCATTAGGAGAATGATGTGATGGACAAGACCCATCCGTTAGCTTAGCATTATGATCGTTCAGTTTTATTGCTAGTGCTTTTTTCATGTCATATACATATTCCTTTGACTATGAGATTATGTAACTCTCGGATACCGGAGGAATACCTTGTGTGCTATCAAACGTCACAACATAATTGGGTGATTATGAAGATGCTCTACAGGTATCTCCGAAGGTGTTTGTTGGGTTGGCATAGATCGAGATTAGGATTTGTCACTCCAAGTATCGAAGAGGTATCTCTGGGCCCTATCGGTAATACACATTATGATAAGCCTTGCAAGCAATGTGACTAATGAGTTAGTTATGGGATGATGTATTATGGAACGAGTAAAGAGACTTGCCAGTAACGAGATTGAACTAGGTATAAAGATATCGATGATCGAATCTCGGGCAAGTAACATACCGATGACAAAGGGAATAACGTATGTTGTCGGTATGACTGATAAAGATCTTCGTAGAATATGTGGGAACCAATATGAGCATCCAGGTTCCGCTATTGGTTATTGACCGGAGAGGTGTCTGGTCATGTCTACATAGTTCTCGAACCCGTAGGGTTCGCACGCTTAACGTTCGATGACGATTTTGTATTATATGAGTTATGTGATTTGGTGACCGAATATGGTTCGGAGTCCCGGATGAGATCACGGACATGAAGAGGAGTCTCGAAATGGTCGAGAGGTAAAGATTCATATATAGGATGATGATATTCGAACACTAGAAGTGTTCTGGGGGTACCGGGTACATATCGGGTCACCGAATGGGGTTCCGGGCATCCCCCCAGCAACTACATGGGCCTAATGGGCCAAGAAGGGGACAGACCAGCCCCTAAGGGGCTGGTGCACCCCATGTAGGCCAAATAAGGGGGGAGGAAAGAGGGGAAGAGAGAAAGGAAGGGGATCCATTCGGTCTCCCCCTTCCTTCTCTCATCCCTCCTCCTTCCTTCCCACTACGGATGAATATGGAAGGGGGGAGGCCGAATAGGGAGGCGCCCAAGTAGGATCCCTCCTACTTGGGGCGCCCCTTGGCTGCCTCTCCTCCCCTCCAACCTATATACATGAGGGGGGGGCACAGCTAGAACACACAACATTGATTCCTAGCCGTGTGCGGCGCCCCCCTCCACAGTTTACGTCTCCGGTCATATTGTCGTAGTGCTTAGGCGAAGCCCTGCATGGATCACTTCACCATCACTGTCACCACACCGTCATGCTGACAAAACTCTCCCTCGACACTTTGCTGGATCAAGAGTTCGACGGACATCATCGAGCTGAACATGTGCAGAACTCGGAGGTGCCGTACGTTAGGTGCTTGATCGGTCGGAATGGGAAGAAGTTCGACTACATCAACATCGTTGTCAAACGCTTCCTCTTTCGGTCTACGAGGGTATGTGGACACACTCTCCCCCTCTCATTGCTATGCATCTCCTAGATAGATCTTGCGTGAGCGTAGGAATTTTTTGAAATTGCATGCTATGTTTCCCAACAGTCTGATGCTTTAGAACCCCCTGCTCGACACTCTGATGGTTTGGAACCACCTGCTAAGCAGCCCGAAGGTCGAGAACCGCCTGCTCATTAGTCCGGTGGTTCGCAACTGCCTGATTAGCATACCGATGTGTTAGCATTACCTGATGATACATCTCCAACGTATCTATAATTTATGAATTATTCATGCCATGTTTACAACAATTTTATATGATTTTAGTATGATTTGCATGGAACTAACCCGGACTGACGTTGTTTTCAACAGAACTACCGTGGTGTTGTTTTTTGTGCAGAAATAAAAGTTCTCCAAATGCAACAAAACTTTCTGATGATTTTTTTGGAACAAAAGAGGCTCTAGAAGCTTTGTGGGAGGACCAGAAGGTGAAGGAGGTGAACACAAGACACCTGGGCGCGCCAGGAGGCCCAGGCGTGCCCAGGTGGGTTGTGCTCACCTCGAGGCCCATCTTCACGTATTCCAACGCTGAAAAATCCTATAAATAGAGAAACCATCACAAATAACCCTAGATCAAAAGTTCCACCGCCGCAAGCCTCTGTAGCCACAAAAAACCAATCTAGACCCCGTTCCGGCACCCTGCCGGAGGGGGAAATCATCATCGGAGGACATCTTCATCATCCCTATGGTCTCCATGATGAGGAAGGAGTAGTCCACCCTCGGGACTGAGGATTTGTACCAGTAGCTATGTGTTTAATCTCTCTCTCTCTCTCTCTCTCTCTCTCTCGTGTTCTTGATTTGGTACGATCTTGATGTATCGCGAGCTTTGTTAATATAGTTGGATCATATGGTGTTTCTCCCTCTCTATCTTGTTGTGATTAATTGAATTTTCCCTTTGAGATTTCATTTTATAGGATTGAATACTTTTATGGATTTGAGAGCACTTGATATATGTCTTGCATATGAATACCCGTGGTGACAATGGGGTATTATATTGATTCGCTTGATATATGTTTTGGCACTCAAGTCGCCGATTCCCGAGGTGACATTGGGGTAATCTATGCATAGGGGTTGATACATGTTCTCAATCTTTGTTTCTCCGGTAGAAATCTTGGGGCACTCCTTGAGGTTCTTTGTGTTGGATTGAGTATTATGAATCTGAAATTGTTTGATGCGTATAGTATAATTAACTCATGGATACTTGTGGTGACATTGGAGTATCTAGGTGACATTAGAGTTGGTTGATGTGTATCATATGGTGTTATTTTAGTACGAACTCTTGGATAGATCGAACAGAAAGAATAACTTTGTGTTATTTTAGTACGAACTCTTGAATAGATCGAACGGAAAGAATAACTTTAAGGTGGTTCGTACCCTACAAACAATTTCTTCTTATGTTCTCTGCTAGATAAGAACTTTGGAGTGATTCTTCATAGCATGTTGAGGGATGATTATATGATCCAATTAGATTAGCACTGTTAAGAGATTGCACTAGTGAAAGTATGGACCCTAGGCCTCATTTTCAAGCATTGCAATACCGTTTGAGCTCCGTTTTATCAATTGCTACCTTGCTGTTTTTTATTGTTCCCATTACAAAAACCTATATCTACTATTATTACTACACTTGTATCACCATCTCTTCACTGAACTAGTGCACCTATACAATTTACCATTGTATTTGGTGTGTTGGGGACATAAGAGACTCTTTGTTATTTGGTTGCAGGGTTGTTTGAGAGAGACCATCTTCATCCTACGCCTCCCGTGGATTGATAAACCTTAGGTCATCCACTTGGGAAAATTGCTACTGTCCTACAAAACTCTGCGCTTGGAGGCCCAACACGAGTCTACAAGAATAAATTTGCGTAGTAGACATCACCTGCTCAGCAAACCAACACGTTGGCACAGCCTCCTCAACACACCGACGCGTTGGCACCACCTGCGCAGAAGCCCGACATAGCTTCAATGCCTGGTCAGCATTCCGATGCCTCTGCTCCTACAGCTCAGCAGTTTGTCATAGCTCACTGCCAGCTCAGTAGTCTGGGGTAGCTACACCATCTGCTCAGCAGTTCGTCATAGCTTCACCATCTACTCAGCAGTCTGTTGTTCATTCATCCAGACCTCACACAAGAAGTGCTTCAAGTAACAAGAAGAAAGCGGGCATGGTCGCAGCTGCGAAGAAGGAGCCCCTGAAACCGAGGAGGGATGAGACTGATAGCATCCTACTAAAAAGTCTCTTCGCCCAAAACCAAATTACTAGAAACTTGACCGGTGAGTAATGCTGGTTCTGACAGCATGCCCGATGAAGTATTGAACATGATACTTGTTGGAAATATGCCCTAGTGGCAATAATATTTATATTATTATATTTCTGTATTCATAATTAAAGATTTTATGTTCTATGCTATAGCTGCTATGATCCTGGAATATGCGATTAAGTGAAAAACTCATATGCACGTGTGGAATGATAAACAATTAAATAAAAGGTTCCTAGTCTTGCCTCTAGGACCAGCTCAAGTGTTGTTTGTGATCATGTTTTCTGGATCTTAGGATATCGTTAAGTGTTAAAGGTAGTCCTAAAACAACATTGAGATTATGACGTTGGAAGAATGATCATATTGAATCGACCCAAACTTGTCTGTTATGAATCAAGAAAATATCGTTTGTAATCAATTGCAATAACACATAGTGTTAACATGTGATTTTTTTCCCTTAGACCATGAGACTATCATAGTCACTTCTTATTGTATAGTGGACTTTTGGGCTGCTCAAAAGTCACCTGTAACATGGTGATTATAATGACAACTTATAGGCTCATCGGAAAGTTTGACAAGGGACTAGATAGCTCGAGAGTGGGATTTGCTCCTCCAGCGATGGAGATATATTCTTAGGGCCCTCTCAGTGTGATGGAATCCATCATCGTCTGGCCAGACATAGGTGACTACGTCATGGGGATGCCAGAACACGACAACAAGAAAGAAGAACAAAACCGGTAACGAGGATAATGGTATAGTGAGCATGTGATGACTCAGGAGGATACCGATGCATCCTGGGTTTTGTGAAGTATCGCGAAGCAAAGGGAACATCACATGATAACCAAAGGTTCACTCAAATATAATTTGTGTGCTCATAGGGATCGATATGGACGTCCATGGTTCCGTTGTCGGTCATTGAACGAACGATCCCGTTCATGTCTATGAGTTACCGAGCCTATTGGGTCACAAGCTTAAGGCAATCGCGATCTGCTAAGTATTAGTAGTAGGAGAGTGATGAGAATATATTTGTGGAATTATTTCATAAATATTCAGAATAGTTTGAATAGGATCCAGAAGCGTTTCGGGGTCACTGGAAGGGTTTCAGAGTTTATCGGGCAATACCAGGTATTCCCAATAATTAATATATGTAGATGGAAAATGTTTCCGATGATGTTAATATATAAAAGGGTCTAGTAAATATTAGAAGGCTTTTATATTAATTTTAAATATCAACGGGCCTTAAAAGGCCTTGAGGAGGAAGGCACCTTGGGCCACGAGGGCCCAAGTGGAGGAGGCGCCCCCCTTTCCATATAGGGGGGTCGGCGCATCAAGGAGGGGCTTTTCCTCTTACTGGTAGCTCATCCTCTCCCCTCTAACCTATATATACTGGAGGTATTGGCCACAATTGTATACACAAGTTTTGGAGCCTCCTCTAGTTCTTCTAGTTCTAGTTCTAGTTGGTCCTGGTTGACTAATAAGAGCTAGGTTTAGTTCCTCTCACTACAAAAAAACACTTATGTGATGATATGTGTTTGCCACAGTAGGTCACGTTTTGTGTCATGCATGTACATCCATGATAATTTTATGACAGAATCAAGATAGTCATACATGTGCTATCGTCGAAGTGTTCCATGACAATACTTAAATTATCATCACGGAAGTGACCACTTCCATGACGATAAATGGGGCGTCATGGAAGTGTTTTCATCAAGGGTAACCGACACGTGGCATCCACCACAATGGGTCATCGTTAAGCTATCGAGTCCGGTTTTGGATCCGATAACCCGTTAATAGCAACGACTAATAGAGATTTTCCATGTATAAATTTCTAATTGGCCGAAGGAACGACATGTCAGCTCCGCGATTGGATAGATGTTATCCAGCCAATGGACGGGACGCGCCTATGATACGTCGACACGTGCTCATCCCAACAGTGGTCCATTTGGGTCAAAAGGCTGGCCCGTTTGACTTGGTCAAAAGGTAGTGGGCCGGGCCACGAAAGCCTGTTAACGGCATGTTCGCATATAGCCCATTTACAACCTGCTAACTCGTGGCCCGTTATGGCCTATCCAAATTAGGCCCAGTAGCGTCATCTGGGCCTCCAATATGATTCCAGCCCGTTGTAACTTCCGGCCCATCTATGGCCTATGACGTCTTTCAACCCATTGAGGCCCTTTGTAAATCAGGGCCCTTTAATGACCCGTGGTGAAACTGGCCCATAATGAACAATAAATCACTTTATACCCATTGACGACCCATTATTCTGTTGGGCCGTTTTCAGACCGTGTTACCTTTCAGCCTTCCAAGGGCCCATTTATCCATGGGCTCATTTTCAGAATACTATTACTTATGGTCCGTTACTGGCTTGTTCCGCTGATAGGCCAAATTCAGCCTGTGGTTACAGTCGGCCCATTTGTGGCCCGTTAATCCAGTGGGTCGTTTTCATAGCGTCATCTAATACAGCCCATTAATGACCCATTTTCATTTTGTGTATGTTTCATATCTGGTTATTGACCAGTAACTGTTTTCTTTCTATCTTTTTTATGCAAATAGAGATATCCATTTCACCTTGTTGCTATTGTGACCTTTTGGTGAATTGCACAATTTTTTTTGAAAGAGTGTCTTGTGTAGTTCAACTAAAATGTCACATGGGCAACGTCTCTCGATTTAGTGGAACTGCACAAAGGGTGAGTGGAGTTCCTAACCTCTTCGGCTAACTCTGCGAGTAATATCATGCAACAGTTTATTTGCATTTGCAACATTAGCCGCCACCATCACCACAATGGCCCTTGATTTTAGTGGAACTGCACAAAAGGATAAGAAAATTATAGTTGCACATTGCATGAGCATGACAGCCAATCGTAATGTTGCTCAATTTTAGTGCAACTAATAAAGAAGAAGCTGCCAGCTCATGAGACGAAGTACTTCTTGCTAGCTGCATGATGCAAACATTGCTTCATTTTAGGTGAACTGCAAAAAAAGGTGGCATGACTTGAATCATCCGAGTGGAGCTGCAGGTTCACCACTTGCATAAGGCGTATCCGGGAGAATCGAGTCCTGAACTGGCTGAGTCCATCAGGCCTACCGTTGTGGTGGAGTAGGGCCCCTCTCTCAGTTATGTTTCCGATGACCGGGCATGTTCCTTTTTTGTTGTTTTTGACTCTGCATCCAGCTAGTGATCTTGTGCTACTGTTTTGGCACTGCCATGAGAAAGCAAAAATGATAGTGTTTTTGCATCTTCATTTAATGCCACTAATAATTTGAGGCAATGTTTTGGCACCGCTACTGCCACTGATAAAATGAAAGTAATAATACATTTAAAATAGAGCTATTGTCTTAGCTACCATTTCATTTCCAATGTAGATAACTTGCAGAAGGCGTATCCGCGAGAATCAAGTCCATGTGCACTGAACTAGTTGAGTCCATCAGGCCTACCGTCGAGGATGCATGCAGGCCCCCTCTCTCCCTTGCGGCATGGCGGACGCCATAATTTTTATTGAACTGAACAAAAAAGAGATTGGAATGAGTCGACGCTCCTCCTTCTACTACCACATTGATCAGTACTGTCCCTTATCCACATGATCGTGCTTTGTCATACTGTGCTAACGTTGTATTTTTTAATAAAGCTATTCTATCGCAATATGTCGTGGTTTTGTCATGGCAGATGCCCTTCTGAAAGGACTTAGGTTTGGAGCCATCGCAACATAGGTTATCTTGAAGGGGTTGAATGGGACAAGAGACACGATTTTACCTAGGTTCAGCCCCTCACCAACGAGGTAAAACCCTACGTCCTACTTTGTGTTGTATTGATTGAGTATCGATTACAAGGGAGCGGAATCACTTGACCTAGCTATCGATTGATTGTCACTTGAGTTAACCCGCCGCAGGGTCTTGCCTTTATATACACAGGTCGAGGCCCTGGGCTTACAAGAGTCCAAGTCAGATCACACAACATGGCCAACTCGGGTTCTAAGTCGCCTTGTCTTGCTAATCAAGTCGCCATCGGGCGACTCACATCTCCGGGTTATAGCACCCCTCCGGGTCTTGGGCCTTCAACATGCCCGCCTTGTAAGCCTCCTCCAGTCTTCATATCTTATCTTCTTGGCCTATTTAGGCTTTCATTTATGAGTCGCCAACAGTGTAACCCGGCCCCTCCTGGGTCGATCACACCGTGGGGTTATATCTCCAACACAACCTTTTCTCGTTTGAAAATAAAGTTGCTTCAACTAGTGCCACTATTAGAGTAATCATGCTCTTTCTTTATCTGTGCTAACACGAATACTCAACTACAGATGTTGGGATGGTCTTGGGCTGTATGACACAGCTACCCAACATGGATTTGAACCCAAGTTTCACTTTAGCCAAAGGCTCTGAGTGCCATGCATATGTGCAAGCTAAGCAACCTTGTTAGCCTCACAAGCCTACGAAGGAGAGACACCTGGCACCACTAGAGCTTATCAGCTCATACATTCAGATATGTGCGAGATGAATGGTGCCTTGACTAAAGATGGAAAGAAATATTTCATGACGTTGATTGATGATTCCACTAGATTGTGCTATGTGTATTTGTTAAATACTAAGGAGGAGGCTCCACACTACTTCAAAATCTATAACGCAGAAGTTCGAAGTGGTAGTGCTACCAGTGATGCAGAACATTTTACCTGCCAATGTTTGACCTGCTGGCCGTAAACAGGACTGGTTTCAATGTTTCAGCAAATCTTTGAATCAAATTTCTTACATGAAGAATCGGTTGATTTTTATTTATTTTTTCACATTCTCACAATGTTTTAGTTGTACAGTAACTATTGGCTGTGATTTGTGAATCATTCAGATGTGTAGGCATCTTTGTTGTACTTCCTCTGTAAAGAAATATAAGAGTGCTTAGATCACTACTTTAGTGATCTAAACACTCTTATATTTCTTTACGGAGGGAGTACTTATTATTTGAATCTTATGGGTTGGTTGTGAATCTTGCATGCTGGGAAACACGACATGATAATGCAGAGGATAACAACCATAACAAGTTGTTCAAACTTGGTAGTATTGTAATTGTGAAAGTGTGGCAAATGAGCTGATCGTGTGCGTCCTGAGAATAATAATTCTAATTGTTTTGTGTGTTGATCCTGTTGCACTGATAGAATGAGCCAATGCTTTGCTTGTTTTAAGAATAAAATTCAAGTAAAGTGAATAAAATTTAAGTAAAGTTACTCGCTCGCGAACGGACATGTCACTGGAATAGGTTTCTCGGCTTCTAGTCCGGTTTAATGGAGGCGTTTGAATGCGTCGAGGAGGCGTGTTCTTCCGGGTGTATAGCGGGCGAAGGAGGAGGGGTAGTAGGAGTATAACTGCTGCCGCCTGTACCCACTACGTTTACTCGCGATTGCAGTTCCCAAGAGTTGAAGAACTAACTGCTGCCGCCGCATACCCACTACGTTGACTAGCGATTGTAGTTCCCCAAGATTGAAAAAATGAACTGTTGCTGCCGCCCCCAGTACCCCACTACACACCGATCCCCTGTGTAAATAAGGAGCCCTCCGCTCTCCATATCTCCCCATCGTCTTCATCTCCCCCGCTGCCCCCAATCCCCATAAAACGAGAACCGCCACATCAACTCTGCGTGTGAAGAGACTCCAATGGCGATCCGAGGGGTGAGCTTGCTGGATATGGACTTCAGCAAGGAGTTCACCTTTGAGTTTGCCATTCAAACCGATGGCAGCGCTAAGTTGAATGTGATGTACACCAATGATCCGGACTCGGTGAAGCTCTGCCTCACCAAGTTCAAGCAGTACCTACAGGAGGAGAAGCACAAGGTCGCGGGACTAGACCTTGTGCCCATCCATCCGTCTCCTGGCACGGACCAGCGGATCGCCATCACCCAGGTATGCATGCGGGACGAGATTCTCGTCTACCATTACTGTAGGGCCATCATAGGTTCTCGAGCATTCGCACATTTCATTGGCACAGCCGACTGCACCTTCGCTACGGTGGAGAGCAGGAAGAACGCCAGTGTGCTTTACGATTCGGCCATCTAGTCCTAAAAGCTCATTGACATCTAGAAGCAATACAAGATCATCACAACGGGCAGGAGAAGGACTCCGTGGTTGACCTCACCGCGACCATCATCGACCCCTGCTATGCCAACATGAAAGAAGACATGGATACGACGGACCTGAACACATGGGAGGTACCTCTGAATCTAGCCTACATCACCTACGCGGCCAAGGATGCATATGTATGCTACGACATGTACATGCGGATCTTGGACATGAGGGCATGTCTGCTTCCCGTAACCGAGGAGTACACGGACAGCCGTAGTGTCGTGGAATTGTCACGGCAGATGTCCTAGTGTGAGGACTTAGTCATGGAGCCATCACACTAGGTTAGCTTAGAGGGGTTAAACGGGACAAAGGACACAGGAGTTTATACTGGTTCGGCCCCTTGCGGTGAAGGTAAAGGCCTAATCCAGTTTGAGGTGGTATTGCTTATGTCTCGATTACCAGGGAGCGAATACGCTTGACCTAGCTTTCGATCTGTTGTCTCTTGCCCTAAACCGCCACCGGGTCGTCCCTTTATATACACAGGTTGACGCCTCGCGGCTTACAGAGTCCCGGCCGGCTCATAAATGTGTCCGACTCGATGACTAATTACACTTGCCTTATAATACAAGTCATGCATATATATGTATGGCGGTTTACACCTACGGGCCTTAAGCCGCCTTTGGGCCTTGGGCTCTTCATAAGTCCTCGTGAACCGCCATCTTCGATTCCCTCATGGGCTTTGTGACATTAACCCGCCGTTGGTATAACCCGACCCCTCCTAGGCGGGTCATACCTAATAGTTATATCCCCAACATTAGGCCCCAGGTTGATTTGAACTTGTTCATGTCAATCTTCAACACTTCGAAAAAATCCTTCTTCACATGTTCTCACGAGATATTGTAACCCGCCATGATGTCATCTCCTGGAATTACGGAAAACCGCCATGACGTCATCTGTCATTAATTTCGCACAATACCCAACATATCTTTAACAGATCCTTATCTTTTATTAACCTCCCGAAAATCAAGGCATCCAATTAGTTGGATAATCATTCTTTGGCCTCCTCGTTTTTTGCGCCCACCTGTTACCCTTCTCTTTACAAATAGGGTCAGGCAGTCCCCTTTCCATTTTCCTCTCTTTCCTTCTCGTCTTCCACCTCTCTCCGCGACGCGTCTGCACGTCTTGAGCACTGCCGCCGCCGCGAAGCTCATCGTCGTCCTCGACCTCGGTCGCTGCATCGACCTGAATGAGACCAGAGAAAACGCGACGCTCCTCCTCCGCTCGGCGGATGCAGTAAGTGCCTCTCCTTTCCCCACTGTAGATCTCCATTAGGGTTTCTCGAAGTTCTTCAGAGTTCATCCTTGTTCTTCTCTGTAGCTTGTGACTTTAATTCAAACTTAGCACTTTTCCTGCACAACGGCAATCGTGGTATTCATTTTTGTTATTAAATCATCTCCTTTGCATAAGAAAAAACCCGATACGCACATATGAACTGCTCGAGTGCTGTAATTTAGGTCAAAAATATTTTTCATTATCCAAAGTGTCACAGATCCGAAATCCTAACATCAGTTTGTGAAACCTGTTTGCTTCAACACTTAGTAGAATTCACTCTTGACAGATCTTGAATACCATTGCTGTCACGGCGGCTTACATCACCGGTTCATAACTATCCATATATCATTAGGCC
Source organism: Thinopyrum obtusiflorum (assembly GCA_036873465.1). Taxonomy (NCBI): domain Eukaryota; kingdom Viridiplantae; phylum Streptophyta; class Magnoliopsida; order Poales; family Poaceae; genus Thinopyrum; species Thinopyrum obtusiflorum. Next base: position 15,957 of record JAAAWM010011118.1, read on the forward strand.
CCACTTAAACCGCTAGTCTGAATATATTTCGTAACATTTTACTTATGTCTTAATGAATCAACTTAAACCGGCAAAATTTTCTTTCTTTTAGGTTTCTTCCTTCACAATGCCACCAAAGACAGTCACCTCGTGTAATTGGGTTCCCTCAATTTTCCCTGAGAACACGCTCCAAGACTTTGTCAAAATCGGCTATTTACCAGCAAAAAATGTCATGCATTGGCGTGCCCCCAATCTAGACGAAGAACGGCCTCAACCAAAGGATGATGAGGTCATTGTTTTCACTAACCACATGAACCGAGGCTTCTCACCGCCCGGCTCTAAATTTTTTTGAGATGTTCTGCACTTCTTTCAACTCCATCCTCAAGACATCGGACCCAATTCCATGTAAAACATCTACAACTTTCAAGTCTTCTGCGAAGTATACCTTCAAGAGGAGCCCAGTGTTGAACTTTTCAGAGAATATTTTTATTTGAACCGCCAAAACGAGTTCACGAACGGACCCAGTTTGGAACTTGGCGCAATCTCAGTTCAATGAAGAAGAGATGCTATCTTCCCCTATGCTTGCTTGCCGAGTCATCCCAGGGATTGGAACCAGACATGGTTTTACTGCAAAGATACCTCTCCGGCTGACGAGAACCATTGCCGGGTTACCGTGTCGAGCGCCTGGACCCAAAGCATCATATTCCTGAAAAGCTTACCACTGCCGAACGTGTAAAGCTTGATCCCACCATTGCAAAGGTTAAAGCTCTGCTGGGAAATGGGTTAACTGGCATTGATTTGGTTCGGTGCTAGGTTTCTTGGCGAATCATACCCTTGAGTCGCCTGCCCGGCTTAATGTGTACTTACACTGGTGGTATAAAGGATCCGCTGTGCCACAGCTCTGTGCGCTTAACTGACGAGGCAATCAACGAAATGACCAAGACCCTTCTGAATGAAGATCCGAAAGATTGCAGCAAAGTGGGTCTGAACCCTTTCTGCAAACTTAACCCGCCACCGGATGTGAGTCTCCAAACTCACTTACTTTTACCTCATTATTCAAATACTTTATTATCTCAACCTTTGATGACCTTCATAGGCTGAATCCGATTTTTGGAAAAAGAAATACGACCATGAAGCTGCCAAGAAGGCCAGGGCCGCCAAGAAAGCTGCCAAGAAAACCACTAAGAAAAATAAGAAGAAACCAAGTGCCTCTGATATGTTTGAACTGAATGACAGCTCAGAGTCGGAGGTAGCCCTTGACTCCCTTGGCTCCTTTTTCAATTACCTTATTGACACTGATTATTACCAGGATGACTCGGGGGCCAGCCAAGCAGTTGAAGAAGAGGTAACTATCATTTCCTCCGATTCAGAGCCTTTGCCAAGACAGAAAATTCGACGGGTAACCCGGAAAGTAAGCTTTTCACACCCCTTAGCTCATTTGGATCCTCACTTTCTTTTGAAGCAACAGCAGCACGAGAACCGGTGACACACTTGGAACAACGGAGGTGAAGAATTATCCTCCAGCTTACCGAATACTCCAGTTCCTCGGAAACACCGAAACGAGGTCCTTCCGAACTTAAACTCTTTTTACCCACTGGCGGGTCTTATTCGCCAGTCACTTAATTCTTCCGATTCAAACTACCAGGAGGCTTCTCGCTCTTCTTTCGGCGACTCATCGCAAACCCAGTTTTCGGCTTTCAAGACTGCTCCTGGGTAATAACAATTTCTTTTATCCTCTACCTCTTTATGCTCTTTATACTTGTACTGACCTCTCATAACCCGTGCAGTGGACAAGCAAAACTTAGTAAGAAGGCAAAGGTGACCAAACCGGCTGAAGATCCCAAGGTCCATGAACCGGAGCAGCAAGTCCCAGCATCAGACGTTTCTGAAAAACAACCAGAAGAACCTGTCCGTGATGCCCCACCAGAGATTCCTGACCTCTCCGGCGACCAGGCAAAACTCAATCCTTTGAATACTGAACCATCAAGCCCACTTAAACCGTCAGAAGCACATGCTGACGATATTCTGATCACTGGCACCGGATTTACAGAACCGGGAAATCCGACTGTCTTGGCTAAGCACTCTGCTAAACAGGAGTTCATTGAGAAGCGAAAAGTGAGATTTGATGTCGCCCACTACTCTCAGTTGAGCAGTAGTGAAATACTCTCTGGCTACCTCAACCAAGTACACACCAGCCGCGATCTTGAAATCGACATGGTGAAGCAGATGCATCAAAAATATGAGGTATGAATTCCTATTTAAATAAATTATGTATATCCTGCCAGTCCCCAAGTCTACTGGGTATGATAAAATTGAATATGTTGTAGACTTAGAATATCCATGAGCATCGAATCCTTCCAAGGCCGGCTTTTATATTTGAACCGGATATTTAAACAATTAACCTTGCATCCGTAGTCCCCAAGGGCCGGTTTACTCAGCATGAATGAGCCAGTCCTGTTCACCATTGTGCATAAAAGAGAGCTTACCTGTATAGCCCCCATGAACCGGCTATGATAATTTACAGCACAACCGGGTCATCATAACGCAGTAAAGAGACGCCAGCGATATGCATTAGCCCCCAAGTGCCAAGTACTCTTGCTTGCAAAGTGCTTGGGACTTATTCACATGAGCCGTTGTATGAAAAAATTTCCGGCAGGCATTAGCCCCCAAGTGCCAAGTGTTGTTGCTTGCAAAATGCTTGGGACTTATATTCCTTTAACCCGGATATGAATGTGTCAGCAACTCTGTGCTTGTACAGGACGCCACTGCTGAACTTCAATCACAATTAGCTGATGCCAAGACCCGGCTGGAGAACCAAGAGGCTGAGACCCAGAAAGCTGATTCAAAATTCCAATTTAGCGTGGCTGAAATGGAAAAACTGAAGACCAGCTTTGAGGCTGAAAGAAGCGGCTGGGCTGAAGAGAAAACTTCTTTGACGCAGTGAGCTGAAAAAGCAGAGGCGGCTCTTCAAGAGGTGACCACTGAGCTCACCGATTTAAAACACCGTGTAACCCAGATGGTTTCTTCTATCTTTGGTGAGTCGCCTTGCTAACATCAAAATTGAATCTCACCTTTGATGGTATAAACCGCCTCTAACTTATCTATGACTATTACTCAGGTCCCAGGAGCAGCAATCTTAACCAAGATATGCTTGTGAAGCTCAAGGTTGTTTACACACTGGTTGAACAGCTATATACTGGAGCTCAACATGCACTGGCCACAATTTCTCCGACTAATCAAGCACCTACAATCTTGATTGACGTCTTGAAGAAACTCTCTGTTCTGCCTGCTAGGATCGACGAGATGAAATAGTCATCTGCAAGAGCCGGCGCCATGACAGCTTTGAGCCGGGCCAAGGCATGGCTACCAGAGCTAGACCCGGCCGAGATAGGTACTGGGTACCCAAGCTTAAAGGAAGATGGCACTCCCTTTGAGAATAAAGACTTTTCTGCCTGTGTAAAGGAGATACGCCCCTTGGCCACTCTGATTGCAAATGATACAGATTTGTCAAAATACCACCCGCCTTACAACTCAGAGAATCAGAAGATGCCGACGCCGACGTATAAAGTGATGGATCTAACCCCCCCAATTCGTAAGCATACTTTCGCCCCTGAAGTTGAGCCGTCTGAACTTATAGATGATGAAGCTGAATTTCAAGCTTTGTGCGGCATTGATTGGTCAACACCAAATTTCCAGGCGGCGGAGGAGGACGAAGAACCGGATAAGGATGATCTAGAAGCCTCAAGTCATCAAGGCCAAGAAGAGTGATCTGCCGGGCGGTTTATATATTTGATCCTTTGAAAACACTTGATCTTTATTGGCTCACTGAGTCATGTAATAGGCTAGTGAAACTTTGATCTGTCGTGCGATCGCGCACATTTTTGTTTTGCGCAACACTGCTTGACCCGCCATTTGAGAAGCTACCGTTTTATGCTTATGACGATGGCGGCTTATGCAGAGGAGATTAAACATTACCCTGCACACGAGTAAACACAAGTGCCTTGGCGGTTTACCGCAGGACGGGTCATAATACCCCATATAAAAAACACCGGTGACGAAAACAGTGCATAACCAGAGTTGGTTCAAATATAATCATAAAATATCATACCTGTGATATGTGAATTAACTGCTGGCTTACCATACCAAAGCAGTTAGGGTGATAACCCAAGACTTAGAAGACAATACTTCCAAGTACTTAATATCGTCATATGCTACCGGTTCACCATAGACCTATGTTTGAGCTGTGCTGTGCAACAGACTCTCTTTGGTCTTGTAACCCGGTCATTAACCCGCCAAGTAGGTCAGAGCTATGCTCATATGAAGTTATAATACTGGCTTGATAGCCAAAATCCCAAGGTAATCATAGCTGTGCTCTTACGAAATTACCATATTGGCTTGATAGCCGAATTATCAAGGTAATCAGAGCTATGCTCTTATGAAATTATCATATTGGCTTGATAGCCGAATTATCAAGGTAATCAGAGTTGTGCTCTTATGAAATTATCATATTGGCTTGATAGCCGAATTACCAAGGTAATCAGAGCTGTGCTCTTATGAAATTATCATATTGGCTTGATAGCCGAATTACCAAGATAATCAAAGCTGTGCTCTTATGAAATTATCATATTGGCTTGATAGCTGAATTACCGAGGTAATCAGAGCTGTGCTCTTATGAAATCATCATATTGGCTTGATAGCCGGATCAAGAGGGTAGTAACGCTATGTTCTCTTTGGTGAATACACCTATGTTTGAACAGGAAGCCCCCAAGTGATTTGTAAGAACGGCGTTGCACCGAATCAAGTGGGTAGTAACACTATGTTCTCTTTGGTGAATACACCTATGTTTGAACAGGAAGCCCCCAAGTGATTTGTAAGAACGGCGTTGCGCCGGATCAAGTGGGTAGTAATGCTATGTTCTCTTTGGTGAATACACCTATGTTTGAACAGGAAGCCCCCAAGTGATTTGGAAGAATGGCATTGCGCCGGATCAAGAGGGATATTCACGGCTATGCTCAATGAGCAGGAAGCCCCCAAATGACCTTTGTGTAATAAAAAAGACTCATTACTCTTGGAAATGAAACGACAGAGGCCCTGCTTTATCAGGGATGCCGACTTTATTATAATCATCATAATATATACATTGTCAAAATATGTACATTGTAAGAGCCTGGTGGCTCAAGTATAGTAAGGCCGAAGATGAGCAATATTCCACGGCCGGTGGGTCTCCTCCTCTGACTTACATGAATCCTTGTGTTCTCGAATGTTGATAAGGTAGTATGATCCGTTGTTCAGATTTTTACTGACCACAAAGGGTCCTTCCCAAGGTGGGGATAACTTGTGCATGTCAGTTTGATCTTGGATGAGCCGGAGCACCAGGTCACCTTCTTGAAAAGTTCTGGTTTTAACCCAGCGGCTGTGATAACGGCGCATATCTTGCTGGTAAATTTCCCAACGAGCCGCCGCAATGTCACGCTCCTCATCCAACAGGTCAAGTGCATCCTGACGTGCTTTTTCATTGTCAGCTTCAACATAAGCCGCCACACGGGGCGAATCATGACGGATGTCACTAGGGAGAACCGCTTCTGCTCCGTAAACCATGAAGAAAGGCGTGTAACCCGTAGATCTGTTGGGGGTAGTATTGATACTCCATAACACGAAAGGTAACTCCTCCACCCAACAACCCAGCATCCTCTGTAATGGAACCATAAGCCGGGGCTTGATAACCTTCAGGATCTCTTGATTGGCTCGCTCGGCTTGACCATTAGACTGGGGGTGAGCCACTGATGATACATCAAGCCGGATATGCTCACGTTGACAAAATTCTTTCATAGCACCCTTGGATAGATTAGTGCCATTATCAGTTATGATACTATGGGGAAAGCCAAAAATGAAAAATCACCTTTTTTGATGAATTGAACCACCATTGCCGCGTCACACTTACTGACCGGCTCTGCCTCAACCCACTTTGTAAATTTGTCAACTGCCACCAGGAGGTGTGTCTTTTTATCCTTGGACCTTTTGAAAGGCCCAACCATATCAAGCCCCCAGACTGCAAACAGCCAAGTAATTGGAATCATCCTCAATTCTTGAGCCGGCACATGAGCTCGGCGAGAAAACTTCTGACACCCGTTACATTTACTGACTAGATCCTAAGCGTCGGCGTGATCCGTTAGCCAATAAAATCCATGACGGAGAGTCTTGGCCACAAGAGACTTAGAACCAGCATGATGACCACAATCACCTTCATGAATCTCACGCAAAATCTCACAGCCCTCCTCTGGAGAAACACAATGTTGAAACGCCCCTGTGACACTGCGATGATGCAACTCTCCATGAACAATAGTCATTGACTTGGACCGCCGGGTTATCTGCCTGGCCAAAGTCTCATCCTCAGGTAACTCGCCCCGGGTCATATAAGCCAAATATGGAACTGTCCAATCAGGAATCGCATGAAGAGCCGCCACCAGTTGTGCTTCCGGGTCAGGAATAGCCAGATCTTCCTCTGTAGGCAATTTAACAGAAGGGTTATGCAGAATATCTAGGAAAGTGTTAGGTGGCACCGGCTTACGCTGAGACCCTAACCGGCTTAAAGCATCAGCCACCTCATTTTTCCTGCGATCAACATGTTCAACTTGATAACCCTTAAAGTGACCCGCAATAGCATCAACCTCTCGACGGTAAGCCGCCATGAGTGGATCCTTAGAATCCCAAGTACAAGAAACTTGCTGAGCCACCAGGTCTGAGTCGCCGAAACACCTCACCCGGCTTAAGCTCATCTCTTTAGCCATCCGAAGACCATGGAGCAAGGCCTCATACTCAGCTGCATTGTTAGTACAAGGGAACATCAGCCGGAGAACATAAGAAAATTTATCACCTCGTGGGGAAGTTAATACAACTCCAGCCCCCGAGCCTTCCAACTGCCTAGATCCATCAAAGTGAATAGTCCAATATGTGTTATCTGGCTTCTCCTCAGGCATCTGTAACTCTGTCCAATCATTGATAAAATCCACAAGTGCTTGAGACTTGATGGCTGTACGGGGCACATACTTTAAACCATGAGGCCCAAGCTCAATGGCCCACTTGGCTACCCGACCTGTAGCTTCTCTGTTTTGAATGATATCCCCTAATGGGGCAGAACTAACCACAGTGATAGGATGACCCAGAAAATACTGCTTAAGCTTCCGGCTAGCCATAAAAACTCCATACACAAGCTTCTGCCAATGTGGATACCTCTGTTTGGACGCAATAAGGACCTCACTGATATAGTAAACCGGTCGTTGAATCGGATATTCCTTGCCTGTTTCCTTCCTTTCCACCACAATGGCAACACTGACAGCTCGGCTGTTGGCAGCCACATATAACAGCAACAACTCCTTATTAATGGGAGCAGCCAAAACGGGCGGCTCAGCCAACTGTTTCTTCAAGTCCTCAAATGCTTGATTAGCGGCATCACTCCAGACAAAGTGATCTATTTTCTTCATCATCTGGTACAGCGGTATAGCCTTTTCACCCAACCGGCTTATGAACCGGCTCAAGGCCGCAATACAACCTGCCAGACGCTGAATATCATTGATACATGTCGGCTTAGCTAAGGAAGTAATGGCTTCGATCTTCTCCGGGTTAGCTTCAATGCCTCTGTTGGAAACCAGAAAACCCAAAAGCTTACCAGCTGGTACACCAAAAACACACTTGGCCGGGTTAAGCATCATCTTATAAACCCGGAGGTTATCAAAGGTCTCCTTCAAATCATCAATCAGAGTTTCCTTCTCTCTGGATTTCACCACAATGTCATCCACATAAGCATGAACACCTCCCTATTTGATTATGAAGGCAATTTTGCACACACCGTTGGTAAGTCGCTTGGGCACTCTTGAGCCCAAAAGTCATGGACACATAGCAGAAGGCTCCAAACGGAGTAATGAAAGCTGTCTTCTCCTGGTCCTTAACTGCCATTTTGATCTGATGATAACCAGAATAAGCATCCAGAAAGCTCAAACGCTCACAACCCGCCGTAGCATCAATAATTTGATCAATACGAGGGAGAGCAAAAGGATCAGCCGGACAAGCTTTATTTAAGTCCGTGTAGTCCACACACATACGCCAAGTGTCGTTCTTCTTAAGCACTAGCACCGGGTTAGCCAACCACTTAGGATGAAAAACTTCAACGACAAACCCAGCCGCCAAGAGCCAGGCCACTTCTTCACCAATGGTCTTACGCCTCTCTTCATTAAAACGACGAAGAAGCTGCTTGACCGGTTTAAACTTTGGATCAATATTAAGAGTGTGCTCAGCGAGTTCCCTCGGTACACCTGGCATGTCAGAAGGTTTCCATGCAAAGATGTCCCGGTTCTCACGGATGAACTCGATGAGCGCGCCTTCCTATTTCGGATCCAGATTAGCACTGATGCTGAACTGCTTGGATGAATCGCCAGGAACGAAGTCAACTAGCTTGGTGTCATCCGCCGACTTAAACTTCAAGACCGGATCATGCTCCATAGTTGGCTTCTTCAAAGATGTCATATCAGCCGGGTCAACATTATCTTTGTAAAATTTTAATTCCTCTGTTGCACAGACAGACTCAGCATAGGCTGCATCACCTTCCTCGCACTCCAAAGCTATCTTCCAGCTTCCATGCACCGTAATGGTCCCCTTGTGACCCGGCATTTTGAGCTGCAAATAAACTTAACAAGGCCTTGCCATGAACTTAGCATAAGCCGGCTGTCCAAACACCGTATGATAAGGGTCTTGATCTTCACCACTTCAAAGGTCAACGTCTCGGACCTGGAGTCATAATCATCCCCAGATGCAACCTCCAGAGCTACTTTTCCAACCAGGTATGCCAACTTACCAGGCACCACACCGTGAAAGACAGTGTTTGACGGCTTAAGACTTTTATCAGTCAACCCCACGCGACGGAAGGTTTCATAATAAAGGATATTGATGCTGCTACCTCCGTCCATGAGTACCTTAGTGAATTTATATCCTCCAACCTGAGGTGCTACCACCAAAGCCAAGTGACCCGGTTTGTCAACCCAGGGCGGGTGATCCTCATGACTCCACACAATGGGCTGCCCAGTCCATCGCAAGTAACGGGGAACTGCCGGCTCAACGGCGTTCACAGCCCTTTTATGGAGCTTCTGATCCCGCTTGCATAAACTTGTGGTGAAGACGTGGTATTGCCCACTATTCAATTGCTTCGGGTTACTTTGATATCCAGATTGCTGTTGCTGATTCCCCTGACCGGACTGTTGATGATAACCGCCCTGATTGCCTTGATTGCCTTGGTGACCCTGAAAATCGGAATTAGAACCGCCACCACCGTGACCCGGTCCATAAGAGCCGGAACCTGAGCCGCCGCCAGGCCCATGATTGTTCTGGAACAAATCGGAATTTTTGAACTCCTTCATAATGTGGCAGTCCTTCCAAAGGTGCGTGGATGGCCTTTCCCGCGAACCATGCTTTGGGCAAGTCTGATTCAACAGCTGCTCCGGATTTATACCTGACCCTTGTCGGCATTCTGGGAACGGGGGTCCCCAGACTTGCCTGCCTGCGGCCCATGGCATGGCTATGCGAGCAGGCCTGTACGGCCCATCTTCATCAACAAGCCATTCAAGACCCTCGCGAGGGGCCAAGCCTCGCGAGGTGGACGACACAAGACCTCCTCTGGAGCGGCCTCTCTAGGTAGGCTCGCGAGGAGTAGAGATATCAAGGCGGGGCAAACCTCATGAGGCTCTTGTGACGTGAGCCATGAAGATCAGGACAAGACCGCTTTTGTTAGGATAGCTTGTACTAGCTGTCCCCTTTCAAATTGGCCGCCGTTGTTGGCTCCCTTCCCGCTCAATATTTGGGGAGAGGACCAGGGCCTATATAAGTAGAACTAGCCACCACAGTAGGGGGCATCGAGTCCTCAACCACACAAGTTCGACAAGCACAAGAACACCCCAACCTCAGGAGGCTGTTCTTCCCCTTGTACTGTTCATCATCAGCCCAAGAGGCAATCCACCACCACACACTGGAGTAGGGTATTACACCACAACGGTGGCCCGAACCAGTATAAATCTTGTGTCCCTTGTGTTGTGAGTTCGTCGAGTTCGTCCACGAGATCTTAGCGAGCTAGGGCGTGGATCGGTAGGAGGGAAAGAACTTCATGCGCACCCCAGAGTTCGAACCTTAAGGGTTTTGCCGGAACCCCAGATCCGACATTTGGCGCGCCAGGTAGGGGTGCGCCGGAGCCTCTTCCCCGCCGATCGATCCACCAATGCTCCGCGCCCCGATGTCCGGCAATCCAAGGCCAGACTCCGACCACTGGGCAGCTTGGCCAGCCCGAGCGGTGTCACCTGCCCATGAAGACCTCGACCCCGCGCTCCAAGCGGCGCGAGCGCCGCCCAATGCTGCGGGGCGCGGGCGGCGCGGCCAGGCGTCGTCCACCCTCACTCCACGGCAAGTGCGAGCCGCTGCAAGGGCAGCAAGCCACGCCGCAGCAATGGCGCCACACACACGATGGGAGCAGGCGAACATGCGGGCAGCTCTCACGGTGGCGCGAGAGCTGCTGCGGTGCCGGCTGATGGAAAGCGGCCGGGATGCATTGCTGGAACGCGTCGCCGAGCTGCTGGATGCGGCGGCATCGGGAGCACCGCCCTTCTGCTATCAGCTTCCTCCTCAGGCCACGCCGGGGTCTCACGGCGGGCCTCGTCGTAGCCACGCGCCCTCAGGTGTGCCTGGGGGCTTCGTCAACGCCAGCACGACCAGCGGCACCGGGGGCTCCACCGCCCCCGTGCCGCCCGCGACAAGCATGGGTACAAGCGTCGCATCCCGTGGTCCCAGTGGGATGCCGCGTTATCATCCTCAGGACGCCACGCTGGGCCGGGCAACATGGAGTGTGGGGCACTACGGCGAGGTGTTTGGGGTGACGGCCCCGGAAGCCTACGTGCCCCGCATGATGGACCAGGAGTACGCACCGGAGGACGACCCTGGCTCGTTCCTCGGAGAGGATTGGGAAGAAGGGACGCTAGAAGTTGAAGCCGTCCAGGAACCAATGGAGAACCGTGACGATCGCGCCAGCAACGACAACTACAGGGTACCACTAATCTCTCAGGAGCAGGCTTACGCTAACCATGGGCTGCAAGTGAATCAGGTCACAGCATCGGTCGACGACCCCGGCACAGCAGCATCCCTTCCGCCGGGGGAAGCACGCTGGGGGCCACGCGGAGGGAGCCAGGAGCAAGGCCCCTCCTCACGTCGCGCGAAGCCAGGCAACGCCCGGAGGTAGGCCCTCTGCCGGGGAGGTGCCGGCGAGCCTTCCCCCGGCAGAGGACCCGTGGTCGCCGAGGGCACCGCTGGCGTCCCCTTTCCCCCCTTTGTGTCGTCCAGGTTGCCGGTCGGCTCAAAGGTGGTCGAGGGAGGCGCAAGGCGGGGCCCTCGTCTGGTGATATGAAGCAAGGCCGGTTCTTGTGAAGAAGGCCCAGTGCCTGTGAAGCTCGCCGCCCGTGACACTCTCACGTAATAATGAGTGGGGCTGTACACGCCCCGGAGTCTCAAGGGTGCCGGCCTCAGGCCCTAGGGCTCCCTCCCACGCCTAGTGGCAGCACTTAGCTCCGCGCTGGTGAGAAGATTCGAAGACCAAAAGACTAGACTAGGTGAGGGAGTCCTGGATTAGGGGGTCCTCGGACAGCCGGACTATATACTTTGGCCGGACTGTTGGACTATGAAGATACAAGATTGAAGACTTCATCCCGTGTCCGGGGGGGGGGGGGGGGGGGGGGGGGGGGGGGGGGGGGGGGGGGGGGGGGGGGGGGGGGGGGGGGGGGGGGGGGGGGGGGGGGGGGGGGGGGGGGGGGGGGGGGGGGGGGGGGGGGGGGGGGGGGGGGGGGGGGGGGGGGGGGGGGGGGGGGGGGGGGGGGGGGGGGGGGGGGGGGGGGGGGGGGGGGGGGGGGGGGGGGGGGGGGGGGGGGGGGGGGGGGGGGGGGGGGGGGGGGGGGGGGGGGGGGGGGGGGGGGGGGGGGGGGGGGGGGGGGGGGGGGGGGGGGGGGGGGGGGGGGGGGGGGGGGGGGGGGGGGGGGGGGGGGGGGGGGGGGGGGGGGGGGGGGGGGGGGGGGGGGGGGGGGGGGGGGGGGGGGGGGGGGGGGGGGGGGGGGGGGGGGGGGGGGGGGGGGGGGGGGGGGGGGGGGGGGGGGGGGGGGGGGGGGGGGGGGGGGGGGGGGGGGGGGGGGGGGGGGGGGGGGGGGGGGGGGGGGGGGGGGGGGGGGGGGGGGGGGGGGGGGGGGGGGGGGGGGGGGGGGGGGGGGGGGGGGGGGGGGGGGGGGGGGGGGGGGGGGGGGGGGGGGGGGGGGGGGGGGGGGGGGGGGGGGGGGGGGGGGGGGGGGGGGGGGGGGGGGGGGGGGGGGGGGGGGGGGGGGGGGGGGGGGGGGGGGGGGGGGGGGGGGGGGGGGGGGGGGGGGGGGGGGGGGGGGGGGGGGGGGGGGGGGGGGGGGGGGGGGGGGGGGGGGGGGGGGGGGGGGGGGGGGGGGGGGGGGGGGGGGGGGGGGGGGGGGGGGGGGGGGGGGGGGGGGGGGGGGGGGGGGGGGGGGGGGGGGGGGGGGGGGGGGGGGGGGGGGGGGGGGGGGGGGGGGGGGGGGGGGGGGGGGGGGGGGGGGGGGGGGGGGGGGGGGGGGGGGGGGGGGGGGGGGGGGGGGGGGGGGGGGGGGGGGGGGGGGGGGGGGGGGGGGGGGGGGGGGGGGGGGGGGGGGGGGGGGGGGGGGGGGGGGGGGGGGGGGGGGGGGGGGGGGGGGGGGGGGGGGGGGGGGGGGGGGGGGGGGGGGGGGGGGGGGGGGGGGGGGGGGGGGGGGGGGGGGGGGGGGGGGGGGGGGGGGGGGGGGGGGGGGGGGGGGGGGGGGGGGGGGGGGGGGGGGGGGGGGGGGGGGGGGGGGGGGGGGGGGGGGGGGGGGGGGGGGGGGGGGGGGGGGGGGGGGGGGGGGGGGGGGGGGGGGGGGGGGGGGGGGGGGGGGGGGGGGGGGGGGGGGGGGGTTGCCGAAGTCTGCCACGTTGCAGCAATAAATCCATGGAACGACACGGCTATAACCTTCAATGCCAGTGACGAACCTCAATTTCGAACAGCCCGAGCACCAGCCGCTTTGGTCCTTAGTCCAATTGTGGACGGCTTTCGGCTTACTAAAGTGCTCATGGACGGTGGCAGTGGATTAAACCTTATCTACGAGGAGACTCTTAACAAAATGGAAATAGACAAGAGCCGCATTGAGCAAAGCAGCACGACCTTCAGAGGAATCATCCCTAGTCGGGAGGCACGATGTGCGGGAAAAATCACACTATATGTGGTATTCGGCACGCCGGAGAATTATAGGTCCGAAGAAATCACATTCCAAGTGGCCCTATTCAGTAGCGGATACCACGCCCTTTTAGGGCGGGAGGCATTCACGATCTTCCAAGCTATACCCCATTACGGGTACATGAAGCTCAAAATGCCCGGGCCCAATGGAATCATCACTCTAGCTAGTGATCCGGACATAGCACTCCGCGCCGAAAATAAAACCGCCGCACTGGCCCTCGAGGCGTTATCTGAAGCCCTTGCGGCCGAAGAACTAACTGCGCTGCGCTCCACAGTGGACAGGGACGACGTGATACTCGACAAAAGGCCCAAGTCCACCTCTTTTAAACCAGCGGACGAAATAGTCAAATTCCAGGTCCACCCAACGGACACTACAAAAACAGCATCCATCGGGGCACAGCTGAACCCCACAACAGACGCCGCACTACGGGAGTTCTTACGCGAGAATTGGGACATCTTCGCCGGGCATCCTTCAGACATGCCAGGAATCCCACGCAGGCTGGCCGAGCATAGCCTAAACATTCTAAAGGGATACAAGCCGGTCAAGCAGACTCTTCGGCGTTTCTCAGAGCCTAAGCGACAAGCCATGGGAGAGGAGCTAGCTAAGTTACTCGAGGCCGGATTCATTAGAGAAATAAAACATCCGGACTGGCTAGCAAACCTGGTAATGGTACAAAAGAAGGACAAATCCTGGCGCCTATGTGTCGATTTCAAGGACCTTAACAAGGCTTGCCCCAAGGATCCCTTCCCCCTCCCCCGCATCGATCAAATTATCGACGCTACCGCAGGTCATGACTCATTGTGTTTCCTCAACGCATACTCCGGATACCATCAAATCAAGATGGCGGAGTCCGATCAAGCCGGAAAGGCATTCATAACTCCATACGGCCCCTTCTATTTTAACACCATGCCTTTCGGGCTCAAAAACGCCGGTGCAACCTATCAACGCATGATCCAAACATGCCTGGAGACACAAATCGGCAAAACAGTGGAGGCATACGTAGACGATGTGGTCATTAAAACCAGACACGTCGAATCCTTGATAGACGACTTGAGGCTCACGTTCGACAATCTCCGAACATATGACATCAAGCTCAATCCGGAAAAATGCGTTTTCGGCGTGCCCGCCAGTAAGCTCTTGGGCTTCATTGTTTCCAATAGAGGAATTGAAGCAAATCCGGCCAAAATCCGAGCTCTGTCACAGTTGGCTATCCCAACAGACCTCAAGCAAATCCGGCCAAAATCCGAGCTCTGTCACAGTTGGCTATCCCAACAGACCTCAAGCAAATCCAGAAATTAACTGGATGCGTGGCTGCCTTAAGCCGCTTTATCTCCCGATTGGGAGAAAAGGCACTACCCCTTTATCGCCTTCTTCGACGCACCGAACACTTCGAGTGGACGGATGCGGCCACGGCCGGATTGGAAGAAATAAAAGCCGTCTTGGCCAGCAACCCAATCTTGGCCGCGCCAAATATCGGCGAACCAATGCTATTATATATAGCGGCAACACACCAAGTTGTAAGCGCAGTGCTCATCGTCGAACGAGAGACGGACGGACATAAGTTCCCGCTTCAAAAGCCGGTATACTATGTATCCACTGTCCTCACTCAATGCAAATCACGGTACCCACATTATCAAAAGATAGCATACGCAGTCTTCATGGCATCCCGGAAACTACGACACTACTTTCAAGAGTGTTCAATTACGGTGGCCTCTGAAGTACCACTCAACGACATAATAAATAACCGCGATGCCACGGGCCGGATTGCTAAATGGGCTATTGAGCTCCTCCCATTCGACATAACATACAAACCACAGCGAGCCATTAAGTCACAAGTACTGGCTGATTTCGTCGCCGAATGGACAGAAGCCGAACTCCCTAAAGAGCACGGCGCGTACTCCAATTGGATCATGCACTTTGACGGCTCTAAGATGCTGGCTGGTCTGGGGGCAGGCGTCGTCCTGACATCCCCCACCGGAGACACAGTCCAATACGTACTCCAAATATTATACACAGACTCCAACAATGCAGGAGAATATGAGGCCCTGTTACATGGTCTCCGGATGGCAGTCTCCATGGGCATTCAACGCCTAGAGGTGCGTGGGGATTCGAACCTCGCAATATCTCAAATAAATGGAGACTTTGACGCCAAGTTCCCAAAAATGGCGGCTTACCGCAACGCCATCCTCAAAATGTCAGCTCGGTTTGAGGGGCTCGAATTCCACCATGTGGTCCGAGAAAACAATCAAGCGGCGGATATCCTCGCCCGCATCGGTGCTAAGCGCGACCCTGTCCCACCTAATATCTTCTTGGAAAGGCTGTTTAAGCCATCCGTGGTGTGGGAAGGGGAGACCGGCAAAAACAGTCTGGATCCGGCCACAATGCCAGACCCCGAACAGTCTGACGTAATCGGAGGCTCTGCCACCGAAATAACACCTTCGGCCCACGTGATTATGGCTGTCATCGCCCCGTGGACAGAACCCTTCTTGGCTTACCTAACTAGGCAAGAACTCCCTGAGGACCCAAACGAGGCACGTTGCATTGTGCGGCGGTCTAAAGCCTACAAGGTCCACGAGGGAGAGCTTTATAAGAAAAGCGCTACCGGAGTACTTCAAAGGTGCATCTCCGAAGAGGAAGGACGGCAACTTTTGGCAGAAATTCATGCTGGACTCGGCGGCCACCACGCCGCAGCTCGGGCCCTTGTAAGCAAGGCCTTCCGTACAGGTTTTTACTGGCCGACGGCCCGAGCAGACGCACAGGACCTCGTTCAACATTGCGTCGGTTGCCAGCTTTTTGCAAACCAAAGCCATATGCCACCTACCGCTCTCCAAACAATCCCCATTACTTGGCCCTTTGCGGTCTGGGGGCTTGATATGGTCAGACCCCTTAAAGGAGGAAGCCATAAGAAAAAATACCTATTGGTCATGGTGGATAAATTCACCAAATGGATAGAAGCCAAACCAGTTAAAACGGCCGAGTCCGGACCAGTGATAGACTTCATATCCGGGGTTGTACACCGTTACGATGTCCCCCACAGCATCATCACCGATAACGGCTTGAACTTTACAGCCGACGAGGTAAAAACTTGGTGCAGCAACATGGGCATTAAGCTCGATTATGCCTCTGTCTATCACCCTCAAACTAACGGTCAAGTCGAGCGAGCAAATGGTCTTATCATGAGCGGCATTAAACCCAGATTAGTGCGATCCTTGAAGGAATCAGATACGCACTGGGTCGAGGAGCTCGACTCTGTACTATGGGGGCTGCGGACCACGCCGAATCGCACTACCGGATACACACCGTTTTTTATGGTATACGGCGCAAAGGCGGTACTGCCCTGCCACATCATTCATGACTCACCTCGAGTGCGCATGTACGAAGAGAAAGAAGCCAAGCTTGATCGGCAGGACAGTTTGGACGCCCTGGAGGAGGAGCGTGATGTGGCAAAAGCCCGCTCCGCATTCTATCAGCAACAGGCTCGACGGTATCAAAGCAGAGAAGTACGGGCCAAAACTTATAACGTTGGCGAACTCGTTCTATGCCTACCAGAGAAGAAAAAGGACAAGCTCAAGCCCAAATGGGAAGGTCCCTTCATTATTGACAAAGTTCTGACCGGTGGAGCGTACCATCTGCGGGATGCATCGGACAATCGACTCGAGCCAAACCCATGGAACGCAGCCAGACTCCGAAGGTTCTACGCCTAGTGCCGGACTCTGTGTTCGTCTCCTTACCTCCGTCAATTTTTTTTATATATCCGTCATCTGTCTTTTCTTTCTTTCTTTCTTCCCTTTTTCTTCATGGCATTAAAAGGTTAAAATGTGTCTTGACTACACAATCTTGACGCGCTAGGCGTGCTCACTATACCTGGGGGCTTCTTATATAGAAGCTTAATATAACTATGTTACGGGCTCTATGCCCCCCCACATGTGTTACTTTTCCACATGTACCTTTTCTTCGCCATTATATGCATCGATATGACTTAAGTTTTGGCCAAGCTGGGTTGCCTGGCTCTTGTGTTTATGCCCTACGTTCCCGTTAATTCGGCTAGGGCATAAGGGGAGCACCTCTGCGATTGTTACTGCCGGGTCAGCCGGATGTGTACCTCAGACTGGGTGAAGCCGAAAGCTAGCGTTCTTAAGGGAATATTCGGTCGGTGAACAAAAGATGACTTTTACTTATTGTAATACATGCCCCCAGATATTTATCCTGCGTCTCTTTTCGTAGTTCGGACATACACATTAATGCATGCGTACCCAGGGAAAGGAACCCTTAACGGAACTATTCTCCCTGGAAGATGTTTCTTACTATCCATGTAATATAACATAGCTAGTTGGGTACTTGTCTGTTCAAGCACTTATGACCCCTACGCCTGGTTTCCACGCATACCCCGGTTTTTACATAACTGAGCGGGTATTCGGATACACTCTGGACTATCGGGTCCGGAGGACGAAGCAAAAAGGTCCGCCATGACAAATGATTTACAATCCGGCTAGGGACAATATATGTCACTTGAAGTACACAGTCACTTAGACTGACTAAATTCTTCTTCTATACCATCCAACAGGCTGTCTAGCCTACAATCCTGTTGGGAATACTTTGCGGCTAATTTCAGCTGGTCATACACCAAACTGACGGGGATCTCTTTCCCATCAGACCCCACAGGTCCGACCTCGGCCATGTGGTTCGGGTCAGCCTTGGTATATCGAGTCTTCACCATGGCCCAGGCTTCCCTTGCACCTTGTCGGCAGGCAGATATCTTCCATAATCAGAAGCGCCACCGCGCTCCCTTGAGCATCTCTACAAGCTCCCCCATGCCTCCTGGCAGGGAGGCGGATGGCCACAAGGCTTGGGCAATGCCCTGCATCACCTGCCGAACTTGTTCGTGCAGTTGTGAGAGCACTGGCAGAAGATCACCCGCAGACCCGGGCATCTCCTCTGCAGGACGACCCGTCAGCATACCTACAGATATAACTCTGTTAGCCGGTTTCTTCGCCGAACTCTATAAAAGTTTGTTCAAGCACTTACTAAAAATGCCGCGTCGAAGCCTCTTATTCTCCTTTACGGAGTCAGCAAGCTGGGCCCGAACATCTTTCAGTTCAACACTCAGCCGGGTATTGGCATCTTGGAGATCGTTTTTCTCCCGCCTAACCCGCGTAAGCACGCGCTCGTCAGCCTTTAGCTGTCGTTGAGCATGTTGCTCATCCCCTCGCACGACCTCCGGATTCACTCTGGGATCATCTGCAGAATCTATTGTTAGATTTGCATGCATGCCGAATACTAACTGGTATATGTCGTTCTTTTCGATAGGAACAAGTGTTACCAGATGGGGCCTTCTTGGACTCCTTCATTGTGGCAACTGCGGCCCGTAGCTGCGCTTTGCACTCCTCCAGCTCTTGAGACAACTGGGTATTCTTCTCCGTAAGAACCTATGCATATAATGATCCTTAAATTAGTTGTGCCAACTGTTTCAAGTCTCAGGGGCTACTAATATACATAATTATCAGATTTTTCTTACCCGTATATCCTTTACATACTGGTCCGTGGCTCTGGCAAGACCATTTTGAGCAGCTCGGATGTACGCGTCCCCTGAGTTGAAGGCGTCGAACGCCTCTTCAGAGAAACCAGGGTCGCGGAGTACGGCCCGGCGACGCCTGTGATTCATGGCACTCTCCACTTCGGAATTCGTAGCGGACAGCCTATCCGCATCCTCTGTAGGAGGAACATCCGGCGTTGTCCCCACGTTAGCATCTGCCTCTGAGTCCGGCTCTGGAGCCCGGCTGGTGGAGGCGTGGCCGGCAGGCTCTCCGGATACGGTCCGGCGAGCGTTTTTCCTGCTAGGAACCATGGACATTATTATATTTTAAAGACGACAGCCACGGAGCAGGGTTCTTTTTCATACCTCTGCGACGGTGTCTCAGTCCTGACCGCCTTCCTTTTAAGCCTACCCGGTTTCGGTGCCCCTTGTTGGTGAGTCACTGCGGGTTCGGCATGGCGTCCCGAGGGCCTTCCCTGTAAGACACCATATGTGTGCGGTGGGTGAAGTGCAAAAAAGGGATCCTTCTCGGAAGTTGGGACTACGGTTTTACTTACATACGATGCAGGGAGCAGTCCAGGATAATCGGCTATGATGGCCACCAAGGCACCGTCGCAGCTTAATTGATAGAACGTCCTGTCGATGAGCTCCACAAATGTGTCTGGATCTTCTTCGAGTCCGGGGTCGAGGGCCCGGTCAGGGTCCTCTGGCTGTGGAGACGGGCTGTGGACCTCCCTCACGGCTTTTTGCAGTTCCTGCTACGAAATAGCAAGGTAAATATTTATGACGAAGAATGCAGGAAGGTTTGGAGTAAAAAGTAGCAGCTCACCCAGTTTGGGGGGTTGTACATGGAGAATCCATCCCGTGGCTTAATGCGGATGAACTCCTCTTCCTCTCCTTTATATAAATCAGACAGTATTTTTGCTAGAGCAGCGGCGGAGTCCGGACCTTTACGGCCGCAGCGGGTGGCATCGTCTTCTCCATTGAAGTGCCACATGGGTTGTCCCCGATATTGAAGTGGCTGCACCCCCCGCATTATACATATTGACATAACCTCGATTATTGTCAGTCCTGATTTGGCCAGCGTTTTTATCCGGCCCATCAGGTAAAGGACCTCTCTGTTATCTTCCTCCTGGGGGCTCCGAGGGCGCCAGCTGTGGCGTTTCTCCAAAGGGGCGTTATTGAACTCAGGAAGGCCCATCCGAATAGGGTCCGGAAGGGGGACGTCCTCCATATAAAACCACTCCGAAGGCCAGTCTTCGGATGTCTTCTTTGGAGTACCGGACAGATATCCGGTCCCGGCGATGCGCCATATTTCGGCTCCGCCCACTTGATATATTGACCCCTCCTGTGTACAAGGCACAAGGCAGAATAGCCTCTGCCATAGCTCGAAATGAGCTTCGCAGCCCAGAAACAGCTCACAAAGGGCGACATAGCCAGCGATGTGTAATATGGAGGCGGGAGTAAAGTTATGCAGCTGGAGGCCGTAGAACTCCAGGAGCCCGCGGAGGAACGGATGGATTGGAAATCCAAGTCCCCTTAATAAGTAAGGGACAAGGCATACCCGCTCCCCCATGGATGGGTTGGGAAAGCTCTCCGCTTGCTCCCCGCCGTTGTAAGTGGCTAGTCCGGCTCGGACGGGGACCATATACACAGGAGGGAGAAACCCCTGGGTCTGTAACTCTACTAATTGGCTATGAGGGATGGAACACTTCTTCCAATTGCCTGGCTTAGGGCTACGGGAGCGAGAGGAGGAGCTACGATGGCTGGCCATGATGGGATGGACTTTTCCGGGCGCGCTCCGATGGATACTCGCTGTGGGAGGATGATGTGATCTGGATCTGAGGATCCCCGGCTCTTTAAATAGACGATTTACTCACATGGTTAGGGTGGCAAGTGTAAAAATGCCCCGACTTCTCGTATTCGCTCGACACGTGGAAGATAGCCATTATTAGGCGTAGAAGCCAAGGAGTGCAACATTCATGGGAAGCCGGACACTACTCGACAGGTACTCAGAATTTGGAGAAGAACCCGCCTTGCAATGCCGAAGACAATCTGCGCGCCGGACTCATCGTCATTGAAGCCTGGTTCAGAGGCTACTGAGGGAGTCCTGGATTAGGGGGTCCTCGGATAGCCGGACTATATACTTGGCTGGACTATTGGAATATGAAGATACAAGATTGAAGACTTCGTCCCGTGTTCGGGTGGGACTCTCCTTTGCGTGGAAGGCAAGCTTGGCAATTCGGATATGTAGATCTCCTCCCTTGTAACCGACTCTGTGTAACCCTAGCCCCCTCCGGTGTCTATATAAACCGGAGGGTTTAGTCCGTAGGACAACAACAATCATAATCATAGGCTAGCTTCTAGGGTTTAGCCTCTACGATCTCGTGGTAGATCAACTCTTGTAATACTCATATCATCAAGATCAATCAAGCAGGAAGTAGGGTATTACCTCCATCGAGAGGGCCCGAACCTGGGTAAACATTATGTCCCCCGCCTCCTGTTACCATCCGCCTTAGACGCATAGTTTGGGACCCCCTACCCGAGATCCGCCGGTTTTGACACTGACACTAGGCGCCGGACGCGGCCATTTGCTTTGGATCTCTTCTTCTGTAGCCTTGCTTTTTGGATTTGGATTTAAGTTGAAGTTGAGCTTTTGTCGATGCGTGCGGGGGGTGTATTTTCTCGTTCAAGCGATTTCTTGCCATCTGGTTCTTGCCTTGTTCTGGAGCTCACGCTCGCCGCCTCCCCCTCGCGGGCCCCTCGCGGGCCCCTCGCGAGCGGGGCTGGGCACAGCACGCGCGCCACGCGCGCCGATCAGCGCAGGAACCTCGCGAGGCCCTCTCGGGCCAGTCAGCAGACCCTTCAGGAGCCCCGTGGCAACTCTCGACCTTACAATCCGATTCAGGGCCTGCCCCAGCTGAGGTAAGCCGCAGCGGCAAAACTTGCCGTCAGACTCATGACCGACCAAAACGCACCCTCAGTTCAGCATAAAGGAGTAGAAATCATGATTTGTTTACATGAGGGGCTCCCACTCCCAAAATGCTCTTACAATCTTTAGGGGCCATGCCCAAGTTTTTGCATACAGGGTGAAGCAATAAAGGAACGAGGAATTAGCCAGACATGTCGCTCGCCGCGTCCTCCGCGTCGTCTTCAGACACGCCGCTCGCGTCGCTGTCGCCATCGTTGACGCCGCCGCCACTGTCACCAGCGTCGGCGTCCCCATCATCGACCACGTCGCCTCCGTCTGCGGCGACCACCACCGCGTCGTCCTCTGAAGTGAAGGCCCTGACCAACCCATCCACATTGTCCTCTACCCACCGCACTAGGTCATCCCGAACGACTGTAGGTACGGGGGCAATGGCGGCGTCAAAATCGAAGTCGGGGTTGGCGTTCAAGAGATGGCTGAAGACACGGGAGAAAGCGCGCTCGAGCAGGCCGTGACTCCTCTCTTCCACGAGCCTGCGAGCTTCGTCAGATCGGGCCTCCAGGCGTGTCACCACATCGGTGAAGAAGCGGAGGTGACTGGCGTAGTCATTCACCTGAGGATGGGGGGCGTTCGCGTCATAGACATGGCCCAGGGCAGTGTTGGCCCTGTTTCGAAGATCCTGAAGCATGGGAGCGTGAACGCGCTCCAGCGTCCGCCTCTCCAGCACTTCCTCCCTGTTTTGCCGTGCGACGGCCTCGGCGTCATCAACCCATTTCTGAAGCAAAAGCAGCTCGGCGCGGGCGGAGGCCAGGTCCGCCTGCGCCGTGGCCAAGGCGGCAGCCGTGGCCTCCCCACGTCTCTCCGCCTCATCTAGCCTGGGCCTGAGAGTGACGGTCCTGCCCGCCGCCTCAGTTCTTGCAAGCTTCAGCTTTAGGTCGTACCGACCTTCAAGATCCGCGTGAACCCGGGCCACCTGGCGATCGACTTCCTCCTGGACCTTGGCCTCGCGAGCCCCGACGGCATCTTCCGCCTGAGCAACTTGACGCTCCCTCATCTCCAGTTGTTCGAGCTCAAGGCTGCGCTCCATGGCTTCCAGAGCCAGCGCCTCCTCACGCCTCCGGACCTCCTCTTCTTCTGCGGGCGGCCCCCTCAGCGACGCAAGGGCGGCTCTGCGCGGCTCCACCTGGCGCTCGAGGGATGCGCTCCAAGCTTGGAGCTCCCACGCGCATTTCTCTGCAGCCTCGCGACGACGGTCAGCCTCGCAAGCCTCCTCCAAGGCCCGGGAGCAAGCCTCACGGGAAATCTTGAGGGACGCCTCGGCCTTCGCATTGTCAAGATCACGCTGGTAGCGGCCAAGGTTGATGGCCACCCTCAGCTTACGCCATTCCTCCACCGGCCGAAGACATTCAGCCTCAAGGCGCGAGTCGACACCTGTGAGTTCTTCGCCGAGTCGGCTCATCGCGTCCATCGCCTTCTGGAAGAGCTCATGACGAACGACGCTTCGCCCGCGTTCCAACTCCAACGCATGCCCCACCTCGTCCTCCGCCGCGGGGGCTGTGGGCGGGGCGTTAAGCGGCGCACCCCCTCTCAGCAGGGGGCTGGGGGCTGGTGCCGCTCCAGGCACTGGCCCGACCTCACGAGGGGCCCTGGCTGAACGGGGCCTGCTGCTTGAGGAGGAGCTGAAGGCCGAAGCCAACCAACTGCTGTCCATAACCAGAGGAGGAGACCGGGGAATGCCCGCCAGGCTCCAAGCCAGACCGTGCAGGAAGGGCAATGAAGCCGCAGATTCGAGGCTCCATGAAGGCGAGCGCACCCCCTCGGCCGGCCCGGCTCCAGGCGCGGCATGCAGGCTCGGGGTGCACAAGGCCAATGGGGGTGCCAAGGAAGGCGAGGATTGCTTCTCGGAAGGCTCAAGGGCCCTGGCAGAAGGGGTCCTAAAGAGCCAGCGTCAGGAAGGAAAGCAGCAATCAAGAAACCGCAAGGTGCGGTACTTACCCGTCGACGGCGATGTACTTCCTTCGCTTT
The DNA here is from genome assembly GCA_036873465.1 of Thinopyrum obtusiflorum. NCBI lineage: Eukaryota > Viridiplantae > Streptophyta > Magnoliopsida > Poales > Poaceae > Thinopyrum > Thinopyrum obtusiflorum. The sequence continues at coordinate 39,745 of JAAAWM010011118.1, forward strand.
AGCGGCCCGAAGATGTTGTTGCCGCTCGGGGATCCTTTCCTCTTGCGGAGCTCCTCGAAGTCCACACAAAGCCGACCGAAGCGCTGGACATTGCGGCCAGCGCGGGGCGCGGCCGAGGAAGAGCTTGGATGGACAACTCCAGGAGTGCTTGGTTGCAGAGAACAGCCGAGTGACGTCTCGCCGCGACCTCCCGAGGCCTCTGGAGTTTCAGCCTCGGGAGCCGCATGCTGCGTCGCCTCGGTAACCGACGCCCTAGGGGAGAGGTCACGGGCTCCCGAGGACGACGCCCCAGGATCACCAGGCGGCATAAGCTCCTCAGCACTCGAGCCGCCGACCTCCGTCGGAGCTTGCCCCCCTGCGCCCACACTTGGGGCGAGCTCGGCACCGACGGCGAGGAAGGGAACCACATCGACGGGGTTCTCGCGGGGCCCCACCAGGCCAATCGGACGGAGCCCCCACTCGTCAAAGGGAGGCATGCTCCCTGCAAATTCATCCTTGTTCTTGCAATGATACAGCAGACAGTTCTTCCTAGGCAAGTCATCCGGCAGAGGGACACCCGTCAGGACCTTGAGCACCGTTTGCCGCGTCCCGAGAGGGAGCCCGGACTCCTGAAACCTCATATGGTCCTGACTGCTGAGCAAGGTCCACATCGGGTGAGAGTGGCGCTGAAGCGGAGCGATCCGGCGCTTGACGAATTCCTTCACCACCATAGGCGCGGTCACACCACGGTCCTTCAGCCTCCTCAACCTGAACCAGACGGGAGCAAGATGGGGGCTCACGAGCCTCTCGTGGCTCCAGCCGGAGTGGGAAACGGCAGGCGCTGACGGGGCATCGAGCAGGGGGGCTGAGCTCACCGGCGTGGACAAACACCCACCGTGTCCAAAACTCGCTCGTGGATGGAGGAAGATCGAAGTCGATCCCCGCGCCCGCTGTCGCGGCCATGGCCTGGAAGCTCACGCACCCCGAGCTCTGCCGGGGATCGGTCAGATGCAATGAGAAGAAATGGCGGAGAAGGGCCACAGAAGGAGCGATGCCCGCCATGGCTTCGCACACGAAGGCGAAGACGGCGAGGAGAGTCACGGATTGGGGGTCGAGATGCAGCATATGGATTTGGTAATGTTCAAGCACCACATTGAAGAAGGCGGAGAAGGGAGGAATCATGCCAGCCCAAAGGGCGTCGATAAAGATTGGGACCTCGGTGGCTGCCCGGGCAGTGCGAGCGCGAGACGCAGGCCAAGCCACCATCTTCCCCCACTCGTTTAAGCTGGAAGTGAGCATTGGATGCACCTTGTCCATGGCCTCATCGTTAAGCACCAAGGATCGACCAACCGCAGGCTCGACGACCGGAGGCGCACTCGGCGAGGACAGGGGCTTCTTCCCCCTGTCTGCTTGTTTCGGCGCCATGGCGATGGAGCGGGCAGGAGGCAGGTCAGATTGGAGAGGAGAAGCGGAGTCTCGAGGAAGCAGAGAGATTGGGGAAGCAAGACGCGGGCGACGGAGGAATAACTGTGTAGATTGCGGGGGCCGCGTAGCCAGGCGGATTCTAAGGCAGCGTGGGGAAGCGGAGGCGCCCACGTCCAATCAACCGCCACGCGTCAACCGAGGCCGCAGGCTTTTGGGGCCCGCGGCGCTATGCGCTTGACCCTTGGCTTCGCTGCGAAGCCAAGCCCGAGCGCACCTTGGGCCCGGGGGCTACTGTCAGCGTTCTGGGAACGGGGGTCCCTAGACTTGCCTGCCTGCGGCCCACGGCGTGGCTATGCGAGCAGGCCTGTATGGCCCATCTTCATCAACAAGGCATTCAAGACCCTCGCGAGGGGCCAAGCCTCGTGAGGCGGATGACGCAAGACCTCCTCTGGAGCGGCCTCTCCAGGCAAGCTCGCGAGGAGCGGAGATATCAAGGCGGGGCAAACCTCACGAGGCTCTTGTGACGTGAGCCATGACGATCAGGACCAGACGGGCGCCGGGCGGGCGCCAGCGTGCGCAGTGTCCTTGTTTCCTCTTTGGTGCCAAGGGGGCAAGCGTAGGCACGGAGTACCGAGGCATCAGGCAAAGGTTTCCATATCCATGAAACGAGACCAAGACCAGCTGGCCAGCAGGACGGAGGTCACCGTGGAGCCCAAGATGGCGTCATCACCAGAGCCTTTCGCAGGCGAAGACCGCTTTTGTCAGGATAGCTTGTACTAGCTGTCCCCTTTCAAATTGGCCGCCGTTGTTGGCTCCCTTCCCGCTCAATATTTGGGGAGAGGACCAGGGCCTATATAAGTAGAACTAGCCACCATAGTAGGGGGCATCGAGTCCTCACCCACACAAGTTCGATAAGCACAAGAACACCCCAACCTCAGGAGGCTGTTCTTCCCCTTGTACTATTCATCATCAACCCAAGAGGCAATCCACCACCACACACTGGAGTAGGGTATTACACCACAACGGTGGCCCGAACTAGTATAAATCTTGTGTCCCTTGTGTTGTGAGTTCGTCGAGTTCGTCCGCGAGATCTTAGCGAGCTAGGGCGTGGATCAGTAGGAGGGAAAGAACTTCGCGCGCACCCCAGAGTTCGAACCTTAAGGGTTTTGCCGGAACCCCAGATCCGACAACCCTCCTGCCCGAGGAGGTGGCTTTCCTTTACGACGCTGACCATTGTTCTACGTGTTGGTATTGGCCACAAAATCTGAACTATTATCAGCCTTGCATTTACCGTTGCCCCCCTGACTCACCGGGTTATGATGCTGGCCCTTAGTGTTGCCACTCTTCTTTCCCTTTCCTGGCTTTTCATCATCAGACTCGGGGTCCTTGGTACTATCAGAGTCGGCATATTTAATTAGAGCGGCCATCATCTCCCCCATATCATTGCAATGGCGCTTGAGCCGCCCTAACTTCTGCTTAAGAGGCAAAAAACGGCAATTCTTCTCCAACATGAGGATCGCTGAGCCGGCATTGATGTTATCCGATGAGTGTAGGATGGCTTTGACCCGGCGCACCCAATGGGTCATTAACTCGCCCTCTTCTTGGGCGCAGGCATCCAAATCCACAATTGACATGGGTTGTTTGCACGTATCCTTAAAATTCTGGATAAACCGGGCATTTAACTCGGCCCACGACCCGATGGAGTTGGCAGGTAGTCCCTTTAGCCAAGTACGGGCCGTCCCATCCAGCATCATGGTGAAATACTTAGCACACGCGGCATCGCTGACCCCCATCAGCTCCATGGCCATCTCGTAACTCTCAATCCACGCCTCAGGGGGTAAGTCAGCTGTGTAGTTGGGCACCTTACATGGTCCTTTGAAATCCTTGGGCAGGCGCTCATTACGTAGAGCCGGCACTAAACATGGTACCCCCGTGCTTCTAGAGGTCACGCCTGCCTCCACCGAAGTTGTTGGATAAACCGGAGATGGTTGATGAACCGCGTACTGAGCCGCCAGCTCAGCCTCCCGATGGGCTCTATCCTGATCCATCAGGGCCTGAGTAGCGCGGGGCGGGTCATGTCCACGGGGCGGGTTACGACGCTGCTCACTGCTTGAAACCGCCGGGGAGTCCATGTGTCTGCTATAACTCCGGCTTGGGCGAGGGGTTGAATGGATCCTCTCACGACTGTAAGAATAAGCCTCCTGTTGAACCAATGCTGTCTGAAGAAGCTCTCTAGCCCTCCGCGTTTCAACCGCAACTGGAGACTCACCTTCAACTGGGAGAGCCGCCAATCGCGACGCCGCAGCGATCATGTTATCCAAAGGGTTAGAGTAATGACCAGGTGGTGTCGGCACATGTTGTGGTGGGATATTATTCTGACGAGGGGGGGTCCGTCGTGCGTGGTTGAGCCGGTGCTCCAGTCCCAGGTGCGGCTACTGCCCGGTTTACCCCTGGTGGGTCACTGGTCCCCTCACCAGGAGTGTTGAAGAGGTTCCTTGCCTCGTAAACCAGAGGCAGACGACTTCGGTGCCTTCTCCTCATGATGTCATTTGAAGCGTTCTGATCCAATAAGAGCCGGAATGAATCAGCCTGGATCCGTTGTGCCTGAGCATCCAGAACCGCTCGTTCCGCCGTCATCCTCGCATCCTCAGCTGACAGGTCCTCCTTGGCTTGAGCTATCTGATCTCACAATTTTGTGACTTCCGCGTTATGCTGATCCTGGCTTGCCGGGTTAACCTCCGCTGTCAGCAGTGTTGTCAAAGTGTCTAGTAAGTCGGACAAGACCTGAGCCGGCGGGCGCGCAGGGCCTCCTGCCCCGGCCGCCGTCACCGCTGCTGACCCGGAAACCATTGCCGCTGCAGTCAAAGAATTCTGCACTGGCTGTGTACCGGCCATGAAGATCGCGACCAGGTTCGGTGGCACATAGGGGTCCGGAATACTGTCGCCATTGGAATAGCCCCCAAGCCTACCATCCTGCAGATGGTACAATGAACTAGTCTTGCCCGTGGACGACTCACCATCAGAATAGATGGCCGTCTCACCGCCAGACATGGATCCTTTCTCAAATTCTCCCCCATGGATGAATCCAACGAAGGCACGCTTCACAGCGGGTTGAACCCGGGCGGGTCGTGCACGCTGAGCCGTCTCGATGATGTCAGTCCAGGTGTCCGGCTCAGGGCTCGGTTCGCCGATCTTGCCGATGAAGATGTGAATTCCGCCGAAGGGGACCCGGTACCCGTACTCGATTGAGTCGGCCTCGGGGCCCCAGCCTGCGTCGTCGATGTAGAACTTGCCGCGACGACTCTTGGTGATCTGGCCCACAGCGTATCCCTTGATCCCTTCGAAGCTGCCGTGTAAGAACTCGAAACCACCGTGCGCTGGCCCCATGGTGGGCGCCAACTGTCGTGGAATTGTCACGGCAGATGTCCTAGTGTGAGGACTTAGTCGTGGAGCCATCGCACTAGGTTAGCTTAGAGGGGTTAAACGGGACAAAGGACACATGAGTTTATACTGGTTCAGCCCCTTGCGGTGAAGGTAAAGGCCTAATCCAGTTTGAGGTGGTATTGCTTATGTCTCGATTACCAGGGAGTGAATACGCTTGACCTAGCTTTCGATCTGTTGTCTCTTGCCCTAAACCGCCGCCGGGTCGTCCCTTTATATACACAGGTTGATGCCCCGCGGCTTACAGAGTCCCGGCCGGCTCATAAACGTGTCCAGCTCGGTGACTAATTACACTTGCCTTATAATACAAGTCATGCATATATATGTATGGCCGTTTACACCTACGGGCCTTAAGCCGCCTTTGGGCCTTGGGCTCTTCATAAGTCCTCGTGAACCGCCATCTTCGATTCCCTCATGGGCTTTGTGACATTAACCCGCCATCGGTATAACCCGGCCCCTCCTGGTCGGGTCATACCTAATAGTTATATCCCCAACATGTAGCGTCATGATCAAGCGTGCCAGGAAGATCTAGATGGTGTACTTTGTCTGTTTAAGCACCTTTATCATCTATGTGTTTCATGCATTATCCTATGTGTCTTAATTATCTGTTTTATCTGAAATATTTTGTCTAAGAACCCATTAACCTGTTTGCCTTTTATTTTTTGAGTGGCTATTTGCTTATGTATGTAACTAGTTCACTGGGCTGTCATGTTTCCTTTTTTAAGGTCCAGTAGGTATCAACTGGGTCGTGGGCCCAGCGCAGGTTTCTTTTCTTAGGACATCCATGGCCCGCAACATGATTATGGGGATCCAGCAAGTGTATCATTTTTTCCAGTGTGTTTTTTCTTTCCCATGTTTTCTCTTCTATAATAGTATGTATATTTATATTTTATTAAATATATATATTTTAAACAACATAAGGTTCCCATTTGACGTGTCCTTCGTCCAACCTTTGTATAGACCTTACCACTTCATTTTTTTCTTTTTTATTAGTCCTATCTCTGATTTTTCTTCCACTTTCTTTTTTGAGGTAATCTGATTTTTCTCCCACTAGTTTTCCCTAGAACCAACTCAACTGTCCCACATCTAGCCTAAAAGATAATAATACCCCACGTCTTATTAACTCATCAAATTAAAATATTTTTTATTTCGTAAATGATAAGTTCTTACAAAATAATAATAATAATAATAATAATAATAATAATAATAACTGTTTAACAATAAGCTTGCAAGTTAATTCCTGGTGAACATAAGCTTGCTAATATTTTACTGACCAATGCAGTAATAGACGTGCAACCATGTGTTTATGTTTTTATAACATTTCTCCGTCTAGCCCAACATGATAACCCAGCCCAGCAAATCCGTGTATTTCGAAAAAAAATTGTAAATGGACTGTAATTTCTAATGTGACATACAAATGGGCAGCATAGACGCTACATTATTGTTTCACCCAGCCCACCAAATGGACTCACTAACATGTGGGCCAATAGGTCTAAGCCTAAGCAAAGCATTGGATTTACATCCAATGACTGACATTCTTCTTCAATCTCTCGTCATCTTCCTCCAGCGCTGGCGGGACCACATGCTCCAGCCTCCGGCGTCTAGCACGCTGCTTCGTGTGCCTCGGAGCGAAACACTACCCCACGGACGGCCAGTCCATCCCTCTACTCCTCCGCACCTCCTGTATTCTGCACCGAGTGTAGCCCCAGCTCGCACCCGAACCACTCAAGTCTCGCACTCCTGTCCGTCTGCGACTCCACTGCCGCGTCTTCCCCATCTCCGGGTCATTCCTGTCTGGGGCCTCGCCGTCATCCACCACCTTAGTGCGCTCGGCGCGGTGTGGTCAACATGGTCAACAAGCGAGAGTCATCGGAAGACGATTGTACGTGGGGAGGCTGACACTGGGGACGCACCACGTCCATGGACACACGCATGCAACTGCCTCCTTTTTGCGTAGAAAAATAATGTTTCCTTCCCCTGACAGCTGGGACCCATACATCTCCGCATGCAAGGAAGTGCGTCCTTATTACGCGCAAAAATGATTCCACCCACTGACAGGTGGGACCCACCAGCTACATCTCCACATGCAAGCAAGTGCCTCCTTATTATGCGGAAAAAAAGTTTCCTCCCCTGACAGCCGAGACCCACCAGCTACATCTTCTCACGCAAGAAAGTGCCTCCTTATTATGCGCAAGAAAAATGATTCATCCCGCTATTAGCTGGGACCCACCCGATTTGGAGGCTTACTTGTGGGCCTACTAAGTTGACGCGTACGCATCACTTTGTCAACTTAGTCAACAAACAATTCTAGCAGCAGTGACCGCTGAATCTTAATACAACCGCCATGCTGCTTCTTCATCCTCTGATCTGCTTGCTCCAACCGCCCAAACCAGCTCCACCTGCTCCCGCCTCCCATGGTCGGTTGTGCTGCCGCGCAGGCATCACCACCCCACACTACTCCCACAGCTGGCCAGGCCTTCCCTTTACTCACCCACACCCCATGTTATTTTCTGGTGATGGCAGCCTCACACCGCACCCGAACCAATCAACCCTCGTACTCCCTTCCGCGTGGGAAACAACTGCCTTGTCTTCCCCGGCTCCGGTTCGTTCCCTTCCTAGGCCTCGCCGTCGTCCACCGCGTTGGTGTTCTCGGCACGGCGTCGTCAACGTGGTCAATGAACGACAACCATCGGAAGAGGACCGTATGTGGTGAGGCTAACAGCTGGACCCACCAGCTACATCTTTGCACGCAAGGAAGTGCCTTATTATTACGTGAAAAAAATTATTCCTCCCCCTGACAGCTGGGACCCACCAGCTTTATCTTCGCACTCAAGTAAGTGCATTCTTATCCTCCCTCATAGCTGGGACCCACCAGGTCGAAGCGTATGTACCATTGTCTGTGTGGTCGTAGATGTGTGCATACATACCGGTTGATCGGTCTGTCTGCCATGATGAACCGTGGCCGAGTAAGGAGCGGTAGCAGTTTAGGCAGTCCCGTCTAAATCCTGTACGCATACAATAGCCACGCTGCAAAAAAGACGGCCACGTACGTACATACGGGCATGGTCTCGAATGCGTACAACGGCGGCGTCCTGTTTATCGGCAGCCAACCGGCTGGGTCAGAATACGTCCCATTCAACGGGAGCCACCCGGCTTAGACGGAACAGCTGAAACGGGGTCTGGTGTACCGCAGTATGGAGGAAACAGCCTTCTGTTCGACCGCCTACGGTCGAACCGAGATACTGTTCATCGGGAAGAGTCTGGCGTACCGCAAAACAGAGGAAACGAACTTCTGTTCGAGCTCCTACGATCGAAACGGGGTCCCTCTTGATCGGGAGGGGTTTGGCGTACCGCAAAATGGAGGAAACACACTTCTCTTCGGCCTCTTACGGTCGAAACGGGGTCCTGTTCATCGGGAGGGGTCTGGCGTACCGCAAAACGGGACTCCACGGGCTACTATTCATCCACCGTCGACTTCCTCCAGCCTCCACCTCCTACTGTTCATCCACTTTCTCCAGCCTCCACCAGTCACTGTTCATCCACGGGCTACTGTTCATCCAGCCTCCATGGGGTCCTGTTCATCCACCCCCAACCGGCTGGGGTGTGTGGCGGCCTCCTCATGGTCCTGTTCATCCAGTGGCAACTGCGTACTACCACGGGGTCCTGTTCATCCAGTGGCAACCGCCTACACATGGCCGGGTTCCTGTTCATCCAACCCCCACCGGGAACTGTTCATCCACAGCCAACCCAACCGGCTCGACTCATTACATCTCGACTCGTTCTAGGTATCGCGCGCGCAGCAACGGACACTGTTCAACCAGAGGCAACCCTGCCGGCTAGCTACGTCTCACACAGGGGTTCGATCAGCTTCAATAAGCAGCAGCAGTGATCGATCGGGTTTAGTTAGCAGCGAAGGAGTTGGTCGGGTTCAGTTAGCAGCGAAGGGATCGATCGGCTTCAGTACATAGCAGCAGGTGATCGCTCGGGTTCAGTAAGTGAAGGCCCCTCACTCGGGTTCAGTTATAGCGACACGGCTTGCACCACAAGCGCATACGAGAGAAAAGTGTTGGGGAACGTAGTATTTCAAAAAATTTATCTACGATCACGCAAGATCTATCTAGGAGATGCATAGCAACGAGCGGGGAGAGTGTGTCCACGTACCCTCGTAGACCAAAAGCGGAAGCGTTTAGTAACGCGGTTGATGTAGTCGAACGTCTTCGCGATCCAACCGATCCAAGCACCGAACATACGGCACCTCCACGATCAGCACACGTTCAGCTCGATGACGTCCCTCAAACTCTTGATCTAGTTGAGGCCGAGGGAGAGTTTCGTCAGCACGACGGTGTTGTGACGGTGATGATGAAGTTACCGACGCAGGGCTTCGCCTAAGCACTACGACGATATGACCGAGGTGTGTAACTGTGGAGGGGGGCACCGCACACGGTTAAGAGAAACTTGTGTGTTCTAGGGTGCCCCCCTGCCCCCGTATATAAAGGAGGGGAGGGGAGGCCGGCCGGGCCTCCTAGGGCGCGCCGGGAGAGGGGAATCCTACTAGGACTCGAAGTCCTAGTAGGTTTCCACTAAGGGGGAAGAAGGAAGGGAGAGGGGGAAGGGAAGGAAAGGGGGGCGCCGCCCCCTTCCCCTAGTCCAATTCGGACCCAAGGGGTGGGGCATGTGGCCAGCCCCTTGTGGCCCTTCCTCTCTCCCCGCTAAGGCCCATGAAGGCCCATTAGTTCCCCCGGGGGGTTCCGATAACCCTCCGGCACTCCGATAATTATCCGGTACCTCCCAGAACTCATCCGGTGTCCGAATAACAGCGTCCAATATATCAATCTTTATGTCTCGACCATTTCGAGACTCCTCGTCATGTCCGTGATCTCATCCAGGACTCCGAACAAACTTCGGTCATCAAATCACGTAACTCATAATACAAATCGTCATCGAACGTTAAGCGTGCGGACCCTACGGGTTCGAGAACTATGTAGACATGACCTGAGACACATCTACGGTCAATAACCAATAGCGGAACCTGGATGCTCATATTGGTTCCTACATATTCTACGAAGATCTTTATCGGTCAAACCGCATAACAACATACGTTGTTCCCTTTGTCATCGGTATGTTATTTGCCCGAGATTCGATCGTCGGTGTCGGGGATATACCCCGCGGTATGACCTGGCCGGAGTTATAACCCGGCAGGTGTTAAGTTAGATGATAACCCGGCAGGTGTTAAGTCAGATGATAACCCGGCAGGTGTTAAGTCAGATGATAACCCGGCAGGTGTTAAGTCAGATGATAACCCGGCGGGTGTTAAGTCAGATGATAACCCGGCAGGTGTTAAGTCAGATGATAACCCGATAGGTGTTAAGTCAGATGATAACCTGGCAGGTGTTAAGTCAGATGATAACCCGACAGGTGTTAAGTCAGATGATAACCCGGCAGGTGTTAAGTCAGATCATAACCCGACAGACAGTCCTAACCCGGCAGACAATCATAACCCGGCAGACAGTCATAACCTGGCAGACAATCATAACCCGACAGACAGTCATAACCCGGCAGATGTTAAGTCAGATCATAACCCGGCAGAAAGAGTCGCCTGGGGATAATAAGTCCGAGATGTTAAGAAGCCCAAGAGGTTAAGAGGCCCATGAAGAGAAGTCAGAATAGTTTAAGTCTTAGTCCGAGATGGACTCTACATGTAACCCGCCCCTTCAACTTATATAAGGAGGGGCAGGGCACCCCAAGTAGGGGGAGAGTAATCTTAAGGGTTAGACATAACTGGGAGAGCCGGTTTACGGCGACTCCCTCGTGATGATAATGAGACCTAGCCACAAACAGCATGTAGGGTTGTTACCGGATGATGTTTCCCGGGGCCCGAAGCTGTCTAAACCCTTGTCTTGTGTTGCGTTTCTCGATTCCGCTCAACCCCTCTCAAGCTACCACATAGATGCATTGGCCTCACGACTAAGTCCTCATACTAGGACATCTGACGTGACAATTCCACGACAGTTGGCGCCCACCGTGGGGCTCGCGCACGGTGGTGTTGAGTTCTTGGAGGGATCTCTTTTAGGGATCGCGAAGCTCGCGGTCAGTTTGATTCAAGGTTCGATTGGGATCTTCATCAGGAGCGGTGGTAACTCGCCGTGCCGACGCCCGCAGGTACATCAGCAAGACGTGGCATCAGATGCACAGTTGGGAGTTGGATTTGTACAGCGGTATGAGACGCTGCATCTAGATGATCCGGCAAAACCAAGTTGAAGACAAGACAGACATCGGTCCGCCGCAAAAATTGCTATGAGATTTATCCTCTATTTTGTTTTAATCGGAAGGAACCAAGCCAAGTCAGAGGGCTGTGCGTACTGCTGCGATTGGAGTCAAAGTATGTAAAAGCTTGCAGTCTTATCAGCGGAACAGTCTATGAGCCGGGACCGGGTTGTATGATTTGTATCATGGATTAAGCATCTGTCATTGAGCCGCCGCTACCTTCAAATCGCCCGTCTCTGGAACACCGCGGGTCCAGTACCTCCAAACCGCCCTGGCTGGTCTTCTCAGCTTTAAAGTCGCCGAGTCCCAGCCACTTCCGAGCCGCCGTCGGGTCTAGCTGCTCTGAGTCTCTACCAACTGCCATCTCCGAGTCGTTGGAGGAGTCGGCCTCGTTTGCCTCTGAATCACCGTCACGCCGTCATGCTGGATTACGCGTCCACCTCCGCGCCGGGTCTCCAAACCGAAGCCGCCGCGTTGGCCCGCCCCGCGCCATGAGCCGCCCGGTATCGCAGCCGTTGTGGCCCACCTGCACCTCTGCGTGTTTTTTCTTGTTTTCCTGAGCCGCCGGCCCCGCCATGTGCGAGTTCGCCTCCGCTTCATCGCCGTCAGCAATCCGCCGTCCACTGGGCTTGTCACCCCTCGGCCTCGTGAGGAGTCATCGAGCTGCCGCCCAGAGCCTTCCTGCGCTACGAATCGCCGTGCCGTGGGCTGCCGCGCTGCTCTTCCGCGCGCCCGAGCCAAGTGCCCACAACATTGCAGGTTCCCGCGGTGACCCGCCGCCGTTTGGTGTTTTCTGTCTGACCTTTTCGCCGGTCTCCGCATTGAGCCATCGTTCCGAGTTGACCCGCCCGCTGTGCTTCACCTGCTGCGGTCGCTCTGCTTCAACCTCGCCGGTTGTGACCCGCCTCCGGGTTGCTTGCGTCGCTTTCTTGCCACATCAATGAACCGCCGCACATTTGTTTATGCACAGCTTCAGTTCAATCTCTGCTGCCAACTCCCTTCTCTGCGTTGAGTCATCGACGCCACAAGTAACCAGTGCCACCATGGCCGCATGCCGCATCATCCATGGACGCACCAATCCGCCGTCAACCGGCCAGCACGGCCTCAAACCACCTATTTTTATGGCCCTGGGCAGCCTTGGGTTCCCGCCGGGTCACGTCCGCTGGCTTCATAAACCGCCTCCGCGCACCTTTGCGAGATGAGCCGCCAAGGCCTCCCCTTATCCGGCGCATCGGCCACAGTCCGGCCCAGTCTCCGCCTTGACCCGCCTCTGCTATATCACCACGGGCCGCCCCGGGTTTAGCTTGCTTCAGCAGCGAGTCGTGCGTCTCCGTCGGTCTGCAGTAGACACATCAAGCCGCCTCCTATCGCTGCCGTTTCTATGGCTGCAAGTCGTCATTTGCCTAAAACCGCTGCCGGTTCAATCGCACCTCGCCTCCTCTGGGTCGCCATCACCAACCCGCCACCGGTTCAGTCGCGCTTCGCCTCCTCTGGGTCGCCATCACCGACCCGCAGCCGCACCTCTCCAACCCGCTGCTGGTTCAGCGCGCCTCGCCGGCCCATCAGTTCCCGCACTACAAGATTGTGAAGGTCGCCAATAATTGACGGCTTTGCGCCTCTGGACCGTCCCGCGTTGTGAGTCGTCAGCGCCTCAATGGCCCACCTCCACCACGCTCCTGCATCTGCCGCCCACGGGTTGGGGGGGGGGGGGGGGGGGGGGGGGGGGGGGGGGGGGGGGGGGGGGGGGGGGGGGGGGGGGGGGGGGGGGGGGGGGGGGGGGGGGGGGGGGGGGGGGGGGGGGGGGGGGGGGGGGGGGGGGGGGGGGGGGGGGGGGGGGGGGGGGGGGGGGGGGGGGGGGGGGGGGGGGGGGGGGGGGGGGGGGGGGGGGGGGGGGGGGGGGGGGGGGGGGGGGGGGGGGGGGGGGGGGGGGGGGGGGGGGGGGGGGGGGGGGGGGGGGGGGGGGGGGGGGGGGGGGGGGGGGGGGGGGGGGGGGGGGGGGGGGGGGGGGGGGGGGGGGGGGGGGGGGGGGGGGGGGGGGGGGGGGGGGGGGGGGGGGGGGGGGGGGGGGGGGGGGGGGGGGGGGGGGGGGGGGGGGGGGGGGGGGGGGGGGGGGGGGGGGGGGGGGGGGGGGGGGGGGGGGGGGGGGGGGGGGGGGGGGGGGGGGGGGGGGGGGGGGGGGGGGGGGGGGGGGGGGGGGGGGGGGGGGGGGGGGGGGGGGGGGGGGGGGGGGGGGGGGGGGGGGGGGGGGGGGGGGGGGGGGGGGGGGGGGGGGGGGGGGGGGGGGGGGGGGGGGGGGGGGGGGGGGGGGGGGGGGGGGGGGGGGGGGGGGGGGGGGGGGGGGGGGGGGGGGGGGGGGGGGGGGGGGGGGGGGGGGGGGGGGGGGGGGGGGGGGGGGGGGGGGGGGGGGGGGGGGGGGGGGGGGGGGGGGGGGGGGGGGGGGGGGGGGGGGGGGGGGGGGGGGGGGGGGGGGGGGGGGGGGGGGGGGGGGGGGGGGGGGGGGGGGGGGGGGGGGGGGGGGGGGGGGGGGGGGGGGGGGGGGGGGGGGGGGGGGGGGGGGGGGGGGGGGGGGGGGGGGGGGGGGGGGGGGGGGGGGGGGGGGGGGGGGGGGGGGGGGGGGGGGGGGGGGGGGGGGGGGGGGGGGGGGGGGGGGGGGGGGGGGGGGGGGGGGGGGGGGGGGGGGGGGGGGGGGGGGGGGGGGGGGGGGGGGGGGGGGGGGGGGGGGGGGGGGGGGGGGGGGGGGGGGGGGGGGGGGGGGGGGGGGGGGGGGGGGGGGGGGGGGGGGGGGGGGGGGGGGGGGGGGGGGGGGGGGGGGGGGGGGGGGGGGGGGGGGGGGGGGGGGGGGGGGGGGGGGGGGGGGGGGGGGGGGGGGGGGGGGGGGGGGGGGGGGGGGGGGGGGGGGGGGGGGGGGGGGGGGGGGGGGGGGGGGGGGGGGGGGGGGGGGGGGGGGGGGGGGGGGGGGGGGGGGGGGGGGGGGGGGGGGGGGGGGGGGGGGGGGGGGGGGGGGGGGGGGGGGGGGGGGGGGGGGGGGGGGGGGGGGGGGGGGGGGGGGGGGGGGGGGGGGGGGGGGGGGGGGGGGGGGGGGGGGGGGGGGGGGGGGGGGGGGGGGGGGGGGGGGGGGGGGGGGGGGGGGGGGGGGGGGGGGGGGGGGGGGGGGGGGGGGGGGGGGGGGGGGGGGGGGGGGGGGGGGGGGGGGGGGGGGGGGGGGGGGGGGGGGGGGGGGGGGGGGGGGGGGGGGGGGGGGGGGGGGGGGGGGGGGGGGGGGGGGGGGGGGGGGGGGGGGGGGGGGGGGGGGGGGGGGGGGGGGGGGGGGGGGGGGGGGGGGGGGGGGGGGGGGGGGGGGGGGGGGGGGGGGGGGGGGGGGGGGGGGGGGGGGGGGGGGGGGGGGGGGGGGGGGGGGGGGGGGGGGGGGGGGGGGGGGGGGGGGGGGGGGGGGGGGGGGGGGGGGGGGGGGGGGGGGGGGGGGGGGGGGGGGGGGGGGGGGGGGGGGGGGGGGGGGGGGGGGGGGGGGGGGGGGGGGGGGGGGGGGGGGGGGGGGGGGGGGGGGGGGGGGGGGGGGGGGGGGGGGGGGGGGGGGGGGGGGGGGGGGGGGGGGGGGGGGGGGGGGGGGGGGGGGGGGGGGGGGGGGGGGGGGGGGGGGGGGGGGGGGGGGGGGGGGGGGGGGGGGGGGGGGGGGGGGGGGGGGGGGGGGGGGGGGGGGGGGGGGGGGGGGGGGGGGGGGGGGGGGGGGGGGGGGGGGGGGGGGGGGGGGGGGGGGGGGGGGGGGGGGGGGGGGGGGGGGGGGGGGGGGGGGGGGGGGGGGGGGGGGGGGGGGGGGGGGGGGGGGGGGGGGGGGGGGGGGGGGGGGGGGGGGGGGGGGGGGGGGGGGGGGGGGGGGGGGGGGGGGGGGGGGGGGGGGGGGGGGGGGGGGGGGGGGGGGGGGGGGGGGGGGGGGGGGGGGGGGGGGGGGGGGGGGGGGGGGGGGGGGGGGGGGGGGGGGGGGGGGGGGGGGGGGGGGGGGGGGGGGGGGGGGGGGGGGGGGGGGGGGGGGGGGGGGGGGGGGGGGGGGGGGGGGGGGGGGGGGGGGGGGGGGGGGGGGGGGGGGGGGGGGGGGGGGGGGGGGGGGGGGGGGGGGGGGGGGGGGGGGGGGGGGGGGGGGGGGGGGGGGGGGGGGGGGGGGGGGGGGGGGGGGGGGGGGGGGGGGGGGGGGGGGGGGGGGGGGGGGGGGGGGGGGGGGGGGGGGGGGGGGGGGGGGGGGGGGGGCAAAGGTCAAGTACGGAGCACCGCGGGCCCCAAAAGCCTGCGGCCTTGGTCGACGCGTGGCGGTTGATTGGACGTGGGCGCCTCCGCTTCCCCATGCTGCCTTTGAATCCGCCTGGCTATGCGGCCCCCGCAGCCTACACAGTTATTCTTCCTTCGTCCACGCCTGGCTCCTCCAATCTCTCTGCTTTCTCGAAACTCTGCTCCTCCCCCCCAATCTGATCTGCACCCTGCTTGCCTCGTCGCTATGACGCCGGGACGAGCAGACAAGGGGAAGAAGCCCCTGCCTTCGCCAAGTGCGCCTCCGTCCTTTGAGCCTGCGCTCGGCCGACCCCTGGTGCTCAACGACGAGGCCATGGACAAGGTGCGCCCTATGCTTGCCTCGAATTTCAACGAGTGGGGAGAGACGGTGGCTTGGCCCGCGTCTCGCACTCTCATTGCCCGGGCAGCCACTGAGGTCCCAATCTTCATAGATGCCCTCTGGGCTGGCCTGATTCCTCCCTTCTCCGCCTTCTTCAACGCGGTGCTCGAGCATTATCAGATCCACATGCTGCATCTCGACCCTCAATCGGTGACCCTTCTTGCTGTCTTCGCCTTTGTGTGCGAAGCCATGGTGGGCATCGCTCCTTCGGTGGCCCTCTTCCGCCATTTCTTCTCACTGCATCTGACTGACCCTCGGCAGAGCTCGGGGTGCGTGAGCTTCCAGACCGTGGCCGCGACAGCGGGCGTGGGGATCGACTTTGAGCTTCCTCCATCCACGAGCGAGTTTCGGACACGATGGGTGTTTGTCGACGCCGGTGTGCTCAGCCCTCTGCTCCATGCTCCGCCGGGGCCCGCTGTTCCCAACTCCAGTTGGGGCCATTAGAAGCTCACGAGCCCCCGACTCGCTCCCGTCTGGCTTAGGCTGAGAAGGTTGAAGGACCGCGGCGTGACTGCGCCTATGGTGGTGAAGGAGTTCGTCAAGCGCCGAGTCGCTCCGCTTCAGCGCCATTCCCGCCCGGGGGGGGGGGGGGGGGGGGGGGGGGGGGGGGGGGGGGGGGGGGGGGGGGGGGGGGGGGGGGGGGGGGGGGGGGGGGGGGGGGGGGGGGGGGGGGGGGGGGGGGGGGGGGGGGGGGGGGGGGGGGGGGGGGGGGGGGGGGGGGGGGGGGGGGGGGGGGGGGGGGGGGGGGGGGGGGGGGGGGGGGGGGGGGGGGGGGGGGGGGGGGGGGGGGGGGGGGGGGGGGGGGGGGGGGGGGGGGGGGGGGGGGGGGGGGGGGGGGGGGGGGGGGGGGGGGGGGGGGGGGGGGGGGGGGGGGGGGGGGGGGGGGGGGGGGGGGGGGGGGGGGGGGGGGGGGGGGGGGGGGGGGGGGGGGGGGGGGGGGGGGGGGGGGGGGGGGGGGGGGGGGGGGGGGGGGGGGGGGGGGGGGGGGGGGGGGGGGGGGGGGGGGGGGGGGGGGGGGGGGGGGGGGGGGGGGGGGGGGGGGGGGGGGGGGGGGGGGGGGGGGGGGGGGGGGGGGGGGGGGGGGGGGGGGGGGGGGGGGGGGGGGGGGGGGGGGGGGGGGGGGGGGGGGGGGGGGGGGGGGGGGGGGGGGGGGGGGGGGGGGGGGGGGGGGGGGGGGGGGGGGGGGGGGGGGGGGGGGGGGGGGGGGGGGGGGGGGGGGGGGGGGGGGGGGGGGGGGGGGGGGGGGGGGGGGGGGGGGGGGGGGGGGGGGGGGGGGGGGGGGGGGGGGGGGGGGGGGGGGGGGGGGGGGGGGGGGGGGGGGGGGGGGGGGGGGGGGGGGGGGGGGGGGGGGGGGGGGGGGGGGGGGGGGGGGGGGGGGGGGGGGGGGGGGGGGGGGGGGGGGGGGGGGGGGGGGGGGGGGGGGGGGGGGGGGGGGGGGGGGGGGGGGGGGGGGGGGGGGGGGGGGGGGGGGGGGGGGGGGGGGGGGGGGGGGGGGGGGGGGGGGGGGGGGGGGGGGGGGGGGGGGGGGGGGGGGGGGGGGGGGGGGGGGGGGGGGGGGGGGGGGGGGGGGGGGGGGGGGGGGGGGGGGGGGGGGGGGGGGGGGGGGGGGGGGGGGGGGGGGGGGGGGGGGGGGGGGGGGGGGGGGGGGGGGGGGGGGGGGGGGGGGGGGGGGGGGGGGGGGGGGGGGGGGGGGGGGGGGGGGGGGGGGGGGGGGGGGGGGGGGGGGGGGGGGGGGGGGGGGGGGGGGGGGGGGGGGGGGGGGGGGGGGGGGGGGGGGGGGGGGGGGGGGGGGGGGGGGGGGGGGGGGGGGGGGGGGGGGGGGGGGGGGGGGGGGGGGGGGGGGGGGGGGGGGGGGGGGGGGGGGGGGGGGGGGGGGGGGGGGGGGGGGGGGGGGGGGGGGGGGGGGGGGGGGGGGGGGGGGGGGGGGGGGGGGGGGGGGGGGGGGGGGGGGGGGGGGGGGGGGGGGGGGGGGGGGGGGGGGGGGGGGGGGGGGGGGGGGGGGGGGGGGGGGGGGGGGGGGGGGGGGGGGGGGGGGGGGGGGGGGGGGGGGGGGGGGGGGGGGGGGGGGGGGGGGGGGGGGGGGGGGGGGGGGGGGGGGGGGGGGGGGGGGGGGGGGGGGGGGGGGGGGGGGGGGGGGGGGGGGGGGGGGGGGGGGGGGGGGGGGGGGGGGGGGGGGGGGGGGGGGGGGGGGGGGGGGGGGGGGGGGGGGGGGGGGGGGGGGGGGGGGGGGGGGGGGGGGGGGGGGGGGGGGGGGGGGGGGGGGGGGGGGGGGGGGGGGGGGGGGGGGGGGGGGGGGGGGGGGGGGGGGGGGGGGGGGGGGGGGGGGGGGGGGGGGGGGGGGGGGGGGGGGGGGGGGGGGGGGGGGGGGGGGGGGGGGGGGGGGGGGGGGGGGGGGGGGGGGGGGGGGGGGGGGGGGGGGGGGGGGGGGGGGGGGGGGGGGGGGGGGGGGGGGGGGGGGGGGGGGGGGGGGGGGGGGGGGGGGGGGGGGGGGGGGGGGGGGGGGGGGGGGGGGGGGGGGGGGGGGGGGGGGGGGGGGGGGGGGGGGGGGGGGGGGGGGGGGGGGGGGGGGGGGGGGGGGGGGGGGGGGGGGGGGGGGGGGGGGGGGGGGGGGGGGGGGGGGGGGGGGGGGGGGGGGGGGGGGGGGGGGGGGGGGGGGGGGGGGGGGGAGCCATCTGACCTTCTTCACCGAGGTGGTGACGTGCCTGGAGGCCCGATCCGACAGAGCTCGCCAGCTTGTGGAGGAGATGAGTCGTGGCCTGCTTGAGCGCGCTTTCTCCCGTGTCTTTAGCCACCTTCTGAATGCCAACCCCGACTTTGGTTTCGACGCCGCCATCGCCCCCGTACCCACGGCCGTCCGGGATGACCTGGCGCGGTGGGTTGAGGACAATGTGGACGCGTTGGTCAGGGCCTTCACTTCAGAGGATGACGCGGTGGTGGTCATCGCGGACGAAGGCGACGTGGTTGACGACGGCGATGGGGGCGTCGCCGAAGGCGGCGATGGCACCGACGAAGATGCTGACGACGCGAGTGATGCGTCCGAGGGTGATGTAGCGAGCGACATTTCTGGTTGATCCCGCGTTCTCCTGTCGTTTTACCCTGTACGCAAAACTCGGGCGTGGCCCTTGGAGAACTTGTAAGAGCATTTTGAGAGGGGGAGCCCCTCATGTAAGCAAGTTGCAGCCTTTACTTTCCTATGTGGTATAGAATATGTGCCCTTGTGAGCTCGTGGACCCAGGGGCGAGTTTTTGTCGTGGTTTACCTTAGTCAGCGCCGGCTTCGGGCTGGGCCGCGAGGCGACGAGTTCCTGAGAATCCTGCGGAGCTTGCTGACCCATGGGGGGGGGGGGGGGGGGGGGGGGGGGGGGGGGGGGGGGGGGGGGGGGGGGGGGGGGGGGGGGGGGGGGGGGGGGGGGGGGGGGGGGGGGGGGGGGGGGGGGGGGGGGGGGGGGGGGGGGGGGGGGGGGGGGGGGGGGGGGGGGGGGGGGGGGGGGGGGGGGGGGGGGGGGGGGGGGGGGGGGGGGGGGGGGGGGGGGGGGGGGGGGGGGGGGGGGGGGGGGGGGGGGGGGGGGGGGGGGGGGGGGGGGGGGGGGGGGGGGGGGGGGGGGGGGGGGGGGGGGGGGGGGGGGGGGGGGGGGGGGGGGGGGGGGGGGGGGGGGGGGGGGGGGGGGGGGGGGGGGGGGGGGGGGGGGGGGGGGGGGGGGGGGGGGGGGGGGGGGGGGGGGGGGGGGGGGGGGGGGGGGGGGGGGGGGGGGGGGGGGGGGGGGGGGGGGGGGGGGGGGGGGGGGGGGGGGGGGGGGGGGGGGGGGGGGGGGGGGGGGGGGGGGGGGGGGGGGGGGGGGGGGGGGGGGGGGGGGGGGGGGGGGGGGGGGGGGGGGGGGGGGGGGGGGGGGGGGGGGGGGGGGGGGGGGGGGGGGGGGGGGGGGGGGGGGGGGGGGGGGGGGGGGGGGGGGGGGGGGGGGGGGGGGGGGGGGGGGGGGGGGGGGGGGGGGGGGGGGGGGGGGGGGGGGGGGGGGGGGGGGGGGGGGGGGGGGGGGGGGGGGGGGGGGGGGGGGGGGGGGGGGGGGGGGGGGGGGGGGGGGGGGGGGGGGGGGGGGGGGGGGGGGGGGGGGGGGGGGGGGGGGGGGGGGGGGGGGGGGGGGGGGGGGGGGGGGGGGGGGGGGGGGGGGGGGGGGGGGGGGGGGGGGGGGGGGGGGGGGGGGGGGGGGGGGGGGGGGGGGGGGGGGGGGGGGGGGGGGGGGGGGGGGGGGGGGGGGGGGGGGGGGGGGGGGGGGGGGGGGGGGGGGGGGGGGGGGGGGGGGGGGGGGGGGGGGGGGGGGGGGGGGGGGGGGGGGGGGGGGGGGGGGGGGGGGGGGGGGGGGGGGGGGGGGGGGGGGGGGGGGGGGGGGGGGGGGGGGGGGGGGGGGGGGGGGGGGGGGGGGGGGGGGGGGGGGGGGGGGGGGGGGGGGGGGGGGGGGGGGGGGGGGGGGGGGGGGGGGGGGGGGGGGGGGGGGGGGGGGGGGGGGGGGGGGGGGGGGGGGGGGGGGGGGGGGGGGGGGGGGGGGGGGGGGGGGGGGGGGGGGGGGGGGGGGGGGGGGGGGGGGGGGGGGGGGGGGGGGGGGGGGGGGGGGGGGGGGGGGGGGGGGGGGGGGGGGGGGGGGGGGGGGGGGGGGGGGGGGGGGGGGGGGGGGGGGGGGGGGGGGGGGGGGGGGGGGGGGGGGGGGGGGGGGGGGGGGGGGGGGGGGGGGGGGGGGGGGGGGGGGGGGGGGGGGGGGGGGGGGGGGGGGGGGGGGGGGGGGGGGGGGGGGGGGGGGGGGGGGGGGGGGGGGGGGGGGGGGGGGGGGGGGGGGGGGGGGGGGGGGGGGGGGGGGGGGGGGGGGGGGGGGGGGGGGGGGGGGGGGGGGGGGGGGGGGGGGGGGGGGGGGGGGGGGGGGGGGGGGGGGGGGGGGGGGGGGGGGGGGGGGGGGGGGGGGGGGGGGGGGGGGGGGGGGGGGGGGGGGGGGGGGGGGGGGGGGGGGGGGGGGGGGGGGGGGGGGGGGGGGGGGGGGGGGGGGGGGGGGGGGGGGGGGGGGGGGGGGGGGGGGGGGGGGGGGGGGGGGGGGGGGGGGGGGGGGGGGGGGGGGGGGGGGGGGGGGGGGGGGGGGGGGGGGGGGGGGGGGGGGGGGGGGGGGGGGGGGGGGGGGGGGGGGGGGGGGGGGGGGGGGGGGGGGGGGGGGGGGGGGGGGGGGGGGGGGGGGGGGGGGGGGGGGGGGGGGGGGGGGGGGGGGGGGGGGGGGGGGGGGGGGGGGGGGGGGGGGGGGGGGGGGGGGGGGGGGGGGGGGGGGGGGGGGGGGGGGGGGGGGGGGGGGGGGGGGGGGGGGGGGGGGGGGGGGGGGGGGGGGGGGGGGGGGGGGGGGGGGGGGGGGGGGGGGGGGGGGGGGGGGGGGGGGGGGGGGGGGGGGGGGGGGGGGGGGGGGGGGGGGGGGGGGGGGGGGGGGGGGGGGGGGGGGGGGGGGGGGGGGGGGGGGGGGGGGGGGGGGGGGGGGGGGGGGGGGGGGGGGGGGGGGGGGGGGGGGGGGGGGGGGGGGGGGGGGGGGGGGGGGGGGGGGGGGGGGGGGGGGGGGGGGGGGGGGGGGGGGGGGGGGGGGGGGGGGGGGGGGGGGGGGGGGGGGGGGGGGGGGGGGGGGGGGGGGGGGGGGGGGGGGGGGGGGGGGGGGGGGGGGGGGGGGGGGGGGGGGGGGGGGGGGGGGGGGGGGGGGGGGGGGGGGGGGGGGGGGGGGGGGGGGGGGGGGGGGGGGGGGGGGGGGGGGGGGGGGGGGGGGGGGGGGGGGGGGGGGGGGGGGGGGGGGGGGGGGGGGGGGGGGGGGGGGGGGGGGGGGGGGGGGGGGGGGGGGGGGGGGGGGGGGGGGGGGGGGGGGGGGGGGGGGGGGGGGGGGGGGGGGGGGGGGGGGGGGGGGGGGGGGGGGGGGGGGGGGGGGGGGGGGGGGGGGGGGGGGGGGGGGGGGGGGGGGGGGGGGGGGGGGGGGGGGGGGGGGGGGGGGGGGGGGGGGGGGGGGGGGGGGGGGGGGGGGGGGGGGGGGGGGGGGGGGGGGGGGGGGGGGGGGGGGGGGGGGGGGGGGGGGGGGGGGGGGGGGGGGGGGGGGGGGGGGGGGGGGGGGGGGGGGGGGGGGGGGGGGGGGGGGGGGGGGGGGGGGGGGGGGGGGGGGGGGGGGGGGGGGGGGGGGGGGGGGGGGGGGGGGGGGGGGGGGGGGGGGGGGGGGGGGGGGGGGGGGGGGGGGGGGGGGGGGGGGGGGGGGGGGGGGGGGGGGGGGGGGGGGGGGGGGGGGGGGGGGGGGGGGGGGGGGGGGGGGGGGGGGGGGGGGGGGGGGGGGGGGGTTAGGAGAAAAGTGGTAGTTTTTCGCACAAAATCGTAAAGTGGTAGTTTTTCGTCACGTTTCCGTGAAATGCGGTAGTTTTTGGTTAAATACTCCATACATAAAGACAAAAATTGCCCTTGGATAAATTGTCGTGTACGGCGATTGACTAGCTATACTAGCTAGCTAGCTACTCAGTCGCCCTTCCGGTGGCGGCTGGGGCGTGGCTATATATTCTGGCCGGCGTCTGGATGGGATCGACTCCTCAACCGACCATCGTCTCATACGGGAACCAAGCGACCAGGTTGCACTTGTCATTTTGTCTACGTATCTGGAACTCGATCGATCGTATGCAGTTGAGCTGCATGCACGTACTACATATTTTTGGTCGCAACTCAGGCGTCTGGCTGCATCCATCGTCATCGATCCACCTCCCGCCCACGGGGGCCGGAGCCCCGAGCCCGTACACGTGTGCGGGCGCCGCGCGCCGCATGTGTCCCGTCCTCGTGATCTCGTCGATTTCATGCGTGTGCACCTATGGTCCCTTCATCGTCATCTCGTCGAATCCATGCGTCTACTAGCTAGCTAGTGCCCTATAGGATTGGCAGTTCACGGCCGTGTTTTGGTGCATGCATGCACACCTGGACCTGGCCACCCAATACGTGTGTATGCATGCATGCATGCCTCCCTCCCATGTGTGATATGTCTGTTACGAGGTATAAGTGGTTCAGTCGTGTGTATATATAAGATGTCGTCGGTAGGTTCGTCGGAAGTAACTCTGTCTCCGGCGACGAGCCATGAAGTACCGTGCACCAGAATACTCCGGCGACG
>JAAAWM010011119.1:0-62822 GCA_036873465.1 Thinopyrum obtusiflorum
GAAGGGAGCTTCCGGGGATAAATTGATTTGGTGCCCACGAGGTATGAATGGGGAATTGGGAGGGGGAACCATGTCTTATGGGCGCATTTGTCTGAAATGTGGGGGGAGTTACAGTTCCACCCCTGCCTTTAGGCTTCTCGGCTTGGGTCTGTGTACTGAGGGCCGGGGATAGTAGAGTAACTTTGCTTCTCCCAAATAGTGGGCGCGAGCGATTTCGGGCGAGGAGGGCATGTTTTGAAATATAGTGGGCGCGAGCAATTTCGGGCGAGGAGGGCATGTTTTGAAATATAGTGGGCGTGAACAATTTTGGGCGAGGAGAGCGTGTTTTGAAATAGTGGGTGCGAGCTATTTCGGGCGAGGAGAGGGTGTTTTGCCGACCACGGTTTATGAAGCACGTGTCATTTCGGTCGAGGAGAAGGCACGCTTGGATGGAGTTACGAACCTACCCTCGATGTACGACGGGCCAATTGATGCTCATCCCACATAGGCCGGTAATTTCGCATCTCCCATTTATTTGCTCGGGCAAATTCCATTGAGCAGAAGGTGTTTAACGGTTCGTTCAAATTTTCGGAGAACGAGCATCCACGTCTACTTTACCAAGTCGATTCGAATCAAATTTTGGAATATTAGCTTGCCACTTCTATTTTAGATGGAGAGATGATGCTCGGGAGTAATGTGTTTTTACATGCTCGTTGCTAGCGATTTACTATATGACAAATAGTTGACCCACTCAAAAATGGGAATCAAACCCAAAATGAAATATCTCGATTCAATGAAATAGCTCGTTCACCTGGTCAAAATAATGAACTAAATCCAAAATTGCACACCTCAATCGAGTAGCATGTTGTACAGTATTATCGTACTCCATGAACATGTTGAAAGTCAAATTAATGAACTTGTTTGATATACGCATATCTTCGTTCATGTGTGGATTGCAGACAACATGTTTTACAATTTAAATATTTGAATGGAAGTATATATCGAAACATGGTTTATATTAGTCTTTGATGCATAAAACGCGACCTCCCCCTCTTTCCGAATTCCTGCTCTCTCTCTCTCTCTCCGAAAAAGTTCAATTTCGTCACACGCATCCAACACACAAACCTTTTTGGTCCCTATACCTCTCTCTCTCTCTCTCTTTGTGTGTGTGGGGGGGTCTTTCTTGTTCGCATGCATATATACTCCATCTATAGGTCTCTCTCGCACACTATGTATGATTCTCTAGTCCAAGCTAAATATCTTGGGTGCACTAATCGTACGCACACAAATTCCTTGGCTCGTTGCCCGTAACTCTCTCACGCACCACTCTGTCGTCTCGGAGCTCTTCCCTCTCTCTCTCAAACTCTCCATCTACCTGGTTCACACATACACATGCATATCTCACTCGCACTCGATAGACCCATATAAAACTCTATCTCTCTCCCTCATTCTCTTTCCATCTCACACGCACACACACACAATCTCATGCCTAGCCAAGTATAATGGTCTCTCACTCAAATGTAGGCACACATAGTCCCCCCTATATGTGTATGACTAGCTAATCTTAGTCTCCATCACAAACATGTGCATGGTCTATCTTGATTTCTCTCGGGGCATCTTTCTATCGCGCACGCACCTCCCTCGATCTCCCACCCATATAGTCCCCTCACGATCTCGACGGGATCTCTCTATCACAAACACACCCTCTATCCCTCCCCATGTGTCCATGTTCTCCATGTGTCCCTCTCGACCTTTGTTCCTTGTTGGCCAGACCTCTATTGGACATGTGCTATAGGGGTGTCTCTCTCCATTGCAAACAATCATGCACTAGCTATCTTCGTGTATCTCCTCACCTCGCTTTTCTATCTCGGAGATGCATATGTGATATGTTTGCATAAGAAACTAAAAAACACACTATCTCTCTCTAATTTATCGTTTGTTGTCCCTTTCTCTTTCACACACACTCTTTTTGCACACTCACTCATTCTCCTTCACACGCACTTGATCTCTCTCGACTTAGGCACTCTCTTTGGTCCATAGCATATAGATTTATTGAAAAGTCAAACATCACAAAGTTGGACCATGTACGTGGAGAAAAACATTTAAATCTAGAACGGCAAACATATACCATTAGATTCATCATGAGATGTAGTTTAGTATGATGTATCTTTGGTATTGTAGATATAAATAACATTTGCGTAAACCTGATCAAAGTTTCCAAAGTTCGACTTCTAAAAAATTTACATGCACTACATTATCGAGCGGATGGAATATCTCTTTCCCCCTCTCAACTATCTGACGCACCACTCGGCCTTATCGGGGCTCCTCTATCTCTCTCAAACTTTATATCTCCCTCGTTCACACATACACATGTCTCGCTCGTGCTACATATAGACCCATCCAACACTCTCTGCCCTTGTTCTCTCTCTATGTGACACACACACCCCTAAGTACCATAATCCCTCACTCCATCATAGGCGCACGAACTCCCCCCTAAGTATGATTATCTCTCACTAGCCATCTGAACACACGTATTGTCTCCTTCCATCCGTACGTTTATCTCGATATCTCTCGGGGTATCTTCTATCGCACACACACCTTGTCACTCAATCTCCCATCCATGTAGTCCCATCACGATCTCCAAGGGATCTCTCTATGACAAACATACACTCTCTCCTCCCCATGTCTGCATTTTCTCCGTACGTCTCTCTCGACCTCCCTCCCTTGTTTGTCAGACCCCTCTTGTCCATGTGCTAGGGGTCTTTCTCTCTCGGTTGCACACAACCACACACTATCTCCTCACCTTGCTTCCGTTGTCGAAGATGCATGTGTGATATGTTTGCATAAGACACACACGCCTTTTCTTTACATTTATCGTGCCCCCCCCCCCCCCCCCCCCCCCCCCCCCCCCCCCCCCCCCCCCCCCCCCCCCCCCCCCCCCCCCCCCCCCCCCCCCCCCCCCCCCCCCCCCCCCCCCCCCCCCCCCCCCCCCCCCCCCCCCCCCCCCCCCCCCCCCCCCCCCCCCCCCCCCCCCCCCCCCCCCCCCCCCCCCCCCCCCCCCCCCCCCCCCCCCCCCCCCCCCCCCCCCCCCCCCCCCCCCCCCCCCCCCCCCCCCCCCCCCCCCCCCCCCCCCCCCCCCCCCCCCCCCCCCCCCCCCCCCCCCCCCCCCCCCCCCCCCCCCCCCCCCCCCCCCCCCCCCCCCCCCCCCCCCCCCCCCCCCCCCCCCCCCCCCCCCCCCCCCCCCCCCCCCCCCCCCCCCCCCCCCCCCCCCCCCCCCCCCCCCCCCCCCCCCCCCCCCCCCCCCCCCCCCCCCCCCCCCCCCCCCCCCCCCCCCCCCCCCCCCCCCCCCCCCCCCCCCCCCCCCCCCCCCCCCCCCCCCCCCCCCCCCCCCCCCCCCCCCCCCCCCCCCCCCCCCCCCCCCCCCCCCCCCCCCCCCCCCCCCCCCCCCCCCCCCCCCCCCCCCCCCCCCCCCCCCCCCCCCCCCCCCCCCCCCCCCCCCCCCCCCCCCCCCTTCTTCCGTGTGAAGGACGCACTCGCGCACAATTCACCACTGTGCGGCGGCATGCATAGAAGGACGCACTCGCACACACCCAGCACAAAACACACACCAGCACACGTGTACACCTGCGTCGCCGCCGGTTGAGATGGACGGCGAGGCAGCCAACAAGCGGATGCGGCTCGAGCCAAAACCGCATCCGTCGAGCCTGGACTTCATCAGCAGCCTCCCTGACGACATGCTGCTCCTCATCATTGGCCTCCTCCCCACCAAATCTGCCGTGCGGACCACCCTGCTCTCCCGGCGGTGGCACCCCTCTAGCGCCGCGTCCCCCTCAACCTCACCGTCGACAGCTGCCTCTACGACGGGAATTTCAAATGCATGGTCGCAGTCTCCAAGATCCTTTCATCGCACCCTGGGCCAGCCAGACGCCTTGACATCCGCATGTTCAGTACCAACTGCAAGGTCCAACCCAAGTTCGACGAGTGGTTCTT
Source organism: Thinopyrum obtusiflorum (assembly GCA_036873465.1). NCBI lineage: Eukaryota > Viridiplantae > Streptophyta > Magnoliopsida > Poales > Poaceae > Thinopyrum > Thinopyrum obtusiflorum. The sequence goes on from JAAAWM010011119.1 coordinate 3,970, forward strand.
ATCCCCCGCCCTAGATCAGCTCAACGAGCTCAGCTTTGAAGCTGGACGATGTCACTCTCTGCCGCCGTCCGCGCTCCGCCTCACGCCAACACTGCGTCGCGCCAGCTTTAGCTCCTGCTATCTTCCCCAGATTAATGCCGCGCCCGCCCTTCTTCTCCCTCAACTCAAGCAGCTCGACCTCTTCGACGTTGTCATCTCGAAGAAGGCTATGGAGCACCTGCTCCGCAGCTGTACTACGCTCGAGTACCTTCGTCTTGAGCAGATCCACGGGTTCATTAGCCTCCACATCGCCTCGATGAATCTCTGATGGATTTATGTGTCTTGCTTGCCCCGCAACAAGACATCAATTGGGAAGAGATCACTCCAGCTGTTCCACGTTATGGTCATTGAGAATGCGCCTTTCCTTGAGAGATTGCTTGTATCGGATCTAGAAGGTCCAACAAAAATCAGGGTCATTGATGCGCCGAAATTGACAGCGTTGGTGCACTCGTCTACCAAATTTTCTTAACTCTTTATTGGATCCGTAATCGTTCAGGTACAGCACTCATCTTCTTCTCCGTCTTCTTGAAATTCACATTTTTAAATTTCTTCTTGATGTATTTACGACCGTCTTCCAGATAATGATTCCCACAAGCTTGACTCAGTCTATGCGCACAGTGAAGATCTTGGCAATAAAATCTATCGGCCCCAATCTGGATCAAGTTGTTGGAATCCTTACAAGTGGGACCGCAGTTGAGCAAACCAACTATCGGCAAACCCCCACCCCGCCCACCACGCGATGGCTGAGAAAACAGGAGGGAGAAGAGATGGCTATAGCACAGACTCCAAGAAAATTGGTGTCGGATGGGACTCGTGTGGGTGGCGTGTGCCGTTCTGATAGACATGAATGCTAGTTAGGGCCCATGCCTCTTTCTATTTCACTCTCTCTCTCTCTACTTAGGGAGTCTCTCACATCCATAAGCATATGGATGTTTTGAAAAGTCAAACCTCAGAAAAGTTTGACCAGGTATATGTGGAGAAAAACATTTACATCTGGAACGATCATTAGATTCATCACAACATGTACTTACTTCATACTATCATTTATCTTTGGTATTGTAAATATAAGTAATTTCTTTATAAACTTGGTCAAAGTTTCAAAAGTTTGACTTTTAAAAAATGTTGGAACTACATTATCGAACGGAGGGAGTAGCTCTTTCTCTCTCTCTCTCTCTGCTATCTCTCACGGGCCTCCCCTCTCACTCGAACACTCTATACCCCCCCCCCCCCCCCCCCCCCCCCCCCCCCCCCCCCCCCCCCCCCCCCCCCCCCCCCCCCCCCCCCCCCCCCCCCCCCCCCCCCCCCCCCCCCCCCCCCCCCCCCCCCCCCCCCCCCCCCCCCCCCCCCCCCCCCCCCCCCCCCCCCCCCCCCCCCCCCCCCCCCCCCCCCCCCCCCCCCCCCCCCCCCCCCCCCCCCCCCCCCCCCCCCCCCCCCCCCCCCCCCCCCCCCCCCCCCCCCCCCCCCCCCCCCCCCCCCCCCCCCCCCCCCCCCCCCCCCCCCCCCCCCCCCCCCCCCCCCCCCCCCCCCCCCCCCCCCCCCCCCCCCCCCCCCCCCCCCCCCCCCCCCCCCCCCCCCCCCCCCCCCCCCCCCCCCCCCCCCCCCCCCCCCCCCTCTGGGGAAGATAGCAGGAGCTGAAGCTGGCGCGGCGCAGCGTTGGCGCGAGGTGGAGCGCGGACGGCGGCAGAGAGCAACATCGTCCAGCTTCAAAGCTGAGCTCCTCGAGCTGATCTAGGGCGGGGGATAAGAACCACTCGTCGAACTTGGGTTGGACCTTGGAGTTGGTACTGAACATGCGAATGTCAAGGTGTCTGGCTGGCCCAGGGTGCGATGAAAGGATCTTGGAGACTGCGGCCATGTGTTTGCAATCCCCGTCGCAGAGGCAGCTGTCGACGGTGAGGTTGAGGGGGACGCGGCGCCAGAGGGGGCGCCACCGCCGGGAGAGCAGGGTGGTCCGCACGGCAGATTTGGTGGGGAGGAGGCCGATGATGATGAGCAGCATGTCGTCGGGGAGGCTCCTGATGAAGTCTAGGCTCGTCGGATGCGGTTTTGGCTCGAGCCGCCTCCGCTTGTTGGCTGCCTCGCCGTCCATCTCAACCGGCGGCGACGCCGGTGTACACGTGTGCTGGTGTGTGTTGTGTGTTGGGTGTGGGCGAGTGCGTCCTTCTGTGCATGCCGCTGCGCAGTGGTGAATTGTGCGCGAGTGCGTCCTCCACGCGGAAGAAGTGTGTCCTCAATGCGCCCTCAATTTACTAGCGTGCGGGGTGCTACCCCGAGTGGTTTCAACTTTGTTTACTTCACCGCGTGTTAGATGGGCCTCTAGTTTACATATTTTCATCCACTGCCACATGGGCCAGCACACGAAGATACAGAACACGAGCTGACAAAGCAGCATGTGGACTGGCTGACCGGTCAACTAAACAATATACGGAGCTATACGCTGACAAAGTGAGCGTATAATCCGTCGGTATAGAGTGTTCGTGTGAGAGGGGAGGCCCGTGAGAGATAGCAGAGAGAGAGAAAGAGCTACTCCCTCCGTTCGATAATGTAGTTCCAACATTTTTTTAAAGTCAAACTTTGAAACTTTGACCAAGTTTATAAAGAAATTACTTATATCTACAATACCAAAGATAAATGATAGTATGAAGTAAGTACATGTTGTGATGAATCTAATGATCTTTCCAGATGTAAATGTTTTTCTCCACATATACCTGGTCAAACTTTTCTGAGGTTTGACTTTTCAAAACATCCATATGCTTATGGACGTGAGAGAGTCCCTAACTAGAGAGAGAGAGAGAGAGAGAGAGAGAGAGAGAGAGTGAAATAAAAAGAGTGAGTGAAAAAAGTGTGTGTGCGTGTGTGAAAGAGACATGGACAACACCCCCCCCCCCCCCCCCCCCCCCCCCCCCCCCCCCCCCCCCCCCCCCCCCCCCCCCCCCCCCCCCCCCCCCCCCCCCCCCCCCCCCCCCCCCCCCCCCCCCCCCCCCCCCCCCCCCCCCCCCCCCCCCCCCCCCCCCCCCCCCCCCCCCCCCCCCCCCCCCCCCCCCCCCCCCCCCCCCCCCCCCCCCCCCCCCCCCCCCCCCCCCCCCCCCCCCCCCCCCCCCCCCCCCCCCCCCCCCCCCCCCCCCCCCCCCCCCCCCCCCCCCCCCCCCCCCCCCCCCCCCCCCCCCCCCCCCCCCCCCCCCCCCCCCCCCCCCCCCCCCCCCCCCCCCCCCCCCCCCCCCCCCCCCCCCCCCCCCCCCCCCCCCCCCCCCCCCCCCCCCCCCCCCCCCCCCCCCCCCCCCCCCCCCCCCCCCCCCCCCCCCCCCCCCCCCCCCCCCCCCCCCCCCCCCCCCCCCCCCCCCCCCCCCCCCCCCCCCCCCCCCCCCCCCCCCCCCCCCCCCCCCCCCCCCCCCCCCCCCCCCCCCCCCCCCCCCCCCCCCCCCCCCCCCCCCCCCCCCCCCCCCCCCCCCCCCCCCCCCCCCCCCCCCCCCCCCCCCCCCCCCCCCCCCCCCCCCCCCCCCCCCCCCCCCCCCCCCCCCCCCCCCCCCCCCCCCCCCCCCCCCCCCCCCCCCCCCCCCCCCCCCCCCCCCCCCCCCCCCCCCCCCCCCCCCCCCCCCCCCCCCCCCCCCCCCCCCCCCCCCCCCCCCCCCCCCCCCCCCCCCCCCCCCCCCCCCCCCCCCCCCCCCCCCCCCCCCCCCCCCCCCCCCCCCCCCCCCCCCCCCCCCCCCCCCCCCCCCCCCCCCCCCCCCCCCCCCCCCCCCCCCCCCCCCCCCCCCCCCCCCCCCCCCCCCCCCCCCCCCCCCCCCCCCCCCCCCCCCCCCCCCCCCCCCCCCCCCCCCCCCCCCCCCCCCCCCCCCCCCCCCCCCCCCCCCCCCCCCCCCCCCCCCCCCCCCCCCCCCCCCCCCCCCCCCCCCCCCCCCCCCCCCCCCCCCCCCCCCCCCCCCCCCCCCCCCCCCCCCCCCCCCCCCCCCCCCCCCCCCCCCCCCCCCCCCCCCCCCCCCCCCCCCCCCCCCCCCCCCCCCCCCCCCCCCCCCCCCCCCCCCCCCCCCCCCCCCCCCCCCCCCCCCCCCCCCCCCCCCCCCCCCCCCCCCCCCCCCCCCCCCCCCCCCCCCCCCCCCCCCCCCCCCCCCCCCCCCCCCCCCCCCCCCCCCCCCCCCCCCCCCCCCCCCCCCCCCCCCCCCCCCCCCCCCCCCCCCCCCCCCCCCCCCCCCCCCCCCCCCCCCCCCCCCCCCCCCCCCCCCCCCCCCCCCCCCCCCCCCCCCCCCCCCCCCCCCCCCCCCCCCCCCCCCCCCCCCCCCCCCCCCCCCCCCCCCCCCCCCCCCCCCCCCCCCCCCCCCCCCCCCCCCCCCCCCCCCCCCCCCCCCCCCCCCCCCCCCCCCCCCCCCCCCCCCCCCCCCCCCCCCCCCCCCCCCCCCCCCCCCCCCCCCCCCCCCCCCCCCCCCCCCCCCCCCCCCCCCCCCCCCCCCCCCCCCCCCCCCCCCCCCCCCCCCCCCCCCCCCCCCCCCCCCCCCCCCCCCCCCCCCCCCCCCCCCCCCCCCCCCCCCCCCCCCCCCCCCCCCCCCCCCCCCCCCCCCCCCCCCCCCCCCCCCCCCCCCCCCCCCCCCCCCCCCCCCCCCCCCCCCCCCCCCCCCCCCCCCCCCCCCCCCCCCCCCCCCCCCCCCCCCCCCCCCCCCCCCCCCCCCCCCCCCCCCCCCCCCCCCCCCCCCCCCCCCCCCCCCCCCCCCCCCCCCCCCCCCCCCCCCCCCCCCCCCCCCCCCCCCCCCCCCCCCCCCCCCCCCCCCCCCCCCCCCCCCCCCCCCCCCCCCCCCCCCCCCCCCCCCCCCCCCCCCCCCCCCCCCCCCCCCCCCCCCCCCCCCCCCCCCCCCCCCCCCCCCCCCCCCCCCCCCCCCCCCCCCCCCCCCCCCCCCCCCCCCCCCCCCCCCCCCCCCCCCCCCCCCCCCCCCCCCCCCCCCCCCCCCCCCCCCCCCCCCCCCCCCCCCCCCCCCCCCCCCCCCCCCCCCCCCCCCCCCCCCCCCCCCCCCCCCCCCCCCCCCCCCCCCCCCCCCCCCCCCCCCCCCCCCCCCCCCCCCCCCCCCCCCCCCCCCCCCCCCCCCCCCCCCCCCCCCCCCCCCCCCCCCCCCCCCCCCCCCCCCCCCCCCCCCCCCCCCCCCCCCCCCCCCCCCCCCCCCCCCCCCCCCCCCCCCCCCCCCCCCCCCCCCCCCCCCCCCCCCCCCCCCCCCCCCCCCCCCCCCCCCCCCCCCCCCCCCCCCCCCCCCCCCCCCCCCCCCCCCCCCCCCCCCCCCCCCCCCCCCCCCCCCCCCCCCCCCCCCCCCCCCCCCCCCCCCCCCCCCCCCCCCCCCCCCCCCCCCCCCCCCCCCCCCCCCCCCCCCCCCCCCCCCCCCCCCCCCCCCCCCCCCCCCCCCCCCCCCCCCCCCCCCCCCCCCCCCCCCCCCCCCCCCCCCCCCCCCCCCCCCCCCCCCCCCCCCCCCCCCCCCCCCCCCCCCCCCCCCCCCCCCCCCCCCCCCCCCCCCCCCCCCCCCCCCCCCCCCCCCCCCCCCCCCCCCCCCCCCCCCCCCCCCCCCCCCCCCCCCCCCCCCCCCCCCCCCCCCCCCCCCCCCCCCCCCCCCCCCCCCCCCCCCCCCCCCCCCCCCCCCCCCCCCCCCCCCCCCCCCCACAGACCCAAGCCGAGAAGCCTAAAGGCAGGGGTAGAACTGTAACTCCCCCTCTCATTTCAGACAAATGCGTCCGTAAAACATGGTTCCACTCCCCTCCCAATCCCCCCCACCCCATTCATACCTCGTGGGCGCCAAATCACCTTCTCCCCAGAAGCTCCCTTCTCCCGAGCCGCGAAACCTCAGCCCCTCCTCCATGGCGCCCCCCACCGCACCAATTTCACAGCTGCCCTCCTCCCTAATGCCGGAGACGCTGTCCATTTGCCGTCGTGCACTGGGCCGTGTGCCTCTTACTCCATGCTGCTGGAGCTACCTCGACGACGGCCGCGTGAACCGTACCGGAGCCGATTCACCCTCGCCGTTGTTCACGGCGCCGGAGCGGCTCCAACTTCGGATTCGTCCAGAGTCCCGGCGCTGCTTCCCCGTAGCCGTCGACCGTCGCGACATCGCTGTTTCCCTGCCACCGGTGGCCACCGCAACCGCGCCGGCCTCACCGACTCGGCAGCTGGACCTGCCTACTTCACCATGCCGCCAGATAGGTCACACCCTCATCTCAAATCACTTTATTTGGGCATCAGTTGTCTGAATTTTTATTCTGGGCCAATCGATTCCCAATGGGAAGCAGCACCCCTCGAGGCGGCAGAGCTCCTAGGCTGCAAGTTGGCTGGTGTCTAACATAAGGGTGCGGGGCCGCAAGTTCGCCGTGGTAGCAGTGCTTAGATGGCTATCTTAGAGTTGCGTGGGTTCAAGGTACTGCCGCCGCCAGATCTGGATGACGGGGAGTCTTTGTGGATTGGCCCGGGGGCGGCGCAACCACGGCAGTGCGGTGGGGCGGGGAGCAGGGTTTTGGCCGGGGCCACGGACGGCGGAGGCAAGCTGCTCTGCCGTTGGTCGCTGGCTCTTCGGGGAAGATTCCTAATAGTGTCAGCCGGGAGGCACAAGACGGCCATCAAGCCATCCGGCGTAGATCGGACAGTACCAAAATAAAATAAAATCGTGTGACCCCAATTTAGTCTCAGTCAACAGACGTGTGACCACTCTCGTACCTTGCTGTTGATCTCTTAGTGTATTTCTTCAGATCGAAGAGATGTGTCGTTCTTAACATTATGCGTTATCTGCATCTTCAGCCACACCGTCTTCCGACTCACCACAGCTGCTCCAACAAGGGAAGCATACACCAAAAGGGAGCTATAGTCCCCACTCAACAGTTCCCTACATCGAATGCGCGTGCCCGACATGGACAGCCACAACAACTGCAGGGCCATCGACAAGTCAGCACATGATGCTCACTCCTATGGATGGCGGCCAGATAGGTTGTACCCTCATCTTACTTCTGTCCAACATTTATGGCTTTGTTATTCATCTAAGCATGGAAAATAGATTATCACATTTCACTGTATATTCATGCTGATCTCTTACGGGTCTTGTTCAGGAGTTAACGCTGTTCCATAGTTCAGCTAAGATACTTGTTCTTTAGGTAACGCTGTTCCATAGTTATCATCCATCAGCCAATGCTATCCCACAGGCTGGTGATTATAGTATTATACCACTTCTAGTATTACCTATGTTGTTCTTTAATACTTTTGTGTGCCATCTAGTTAATCTCGAGTACAAACGATACATATTCTGTAGCTTTCATCTGTGTTCTCCCTTTAGTTTTTGAGACCTGTTGCTGCTAGTTAACCCCAGTCCTACTATTTATGTCGTCTCCTACAGGCACTCATTACATAAATCTAACTACTAGTTGTCTTCCATGCATGTCAGATATAATTGCACACACTGATATATTCACAAGAACCTCACGGAGCAATGTAAAGGCCAATAAACTTGATGTCAATGATACCCAATATGATGGAACATGTAAAGGCAGTTCTTCAGAAGACTTGCAGAAAGATGTTGAATCCTCTTCACCCCACAAGGTCCTTGCTCTAACTTGGCCCGTGATATGGGTACAACATGCATATAATGTCCTGGAGTGTATCTACTCTGTTGCAATGCCATGTGCTTAGCATGCTGATCATGCATGTAAATATGTCGTGCCTTCCTATTTTTCAGTACCTATTCTATTCATGATAACATGTTTTCAAATTCAAGTACTGTCATTCTACTCTATCGCAATGCCATCTGCTTAATTTGGACATCATGCTTCTGAATATCTTATGCATTGTTATTCATCAGTACGTACTTCATCTGTCTACCATACCATGTTTTTTTTACATTGAAGTGCTGTTCTAGTGCTCTGTTGCAATGCCATCTTAGTTTCCCAATCATACACGTGTATGCTGCCTTAGTTTTTTCTGTACGTATTCCGCTAGCATACAGTTTTACATTCAACTAGTGTTTTTTTTACTGTGTTGTCCTGTCGTATCCCTAGCTCTTACACCATACTCCCTCCGTCCGGATTACATGCTGCCGAAATGGATAGAAAAGGATGTATCTAGAACTGAAATACGCCTAGACCCATCCATTTTTTTCCGGATGGAGGGAAAACATGTCAATATGTCATGCCTTTCTATTCTTTAGTACCTATTCCATCTCTCTGCTGTAGCATGTATTATAATTGAAGCACCATTCTTCTATACAAGGCATGCAAGGGGAAGACGAATATGTTAGAATCTGAAGGGTTACAAACTAGGTCTTTGCAAAAGATCCAAATGCCAGGACATAATAAACCAACTCCAGTTATTATAGATACTGCTCCAGCACAGAGAAACCCAACACCTACTGATAATAACCAGATTCCAGTGGCCAAAGAACTAGTCCGCTCCAGTCCAGCAAAAATATGTCAACTCCATTCTAAGAAGCGTGTGCGTATACTTGCATCATGAAATTTTATAGCATGCTGATCATATTTTCTACATGTTTCTTACCCATCTCTCTTTTAGAAAATAAGCTTAACAGATAGAAGAATTTCTGCACTGGTATCATCTGTGAGGAAAGATTCTTGCCGGAATTCTCTGTACTCCAATGTAGATGTAAGTACCTGTTGTATATCACTATATTTTTACATCAGCACCCCCCCCCCCCCCCCCCCCCCCCCCCCCCCCCCCCCCCCCCCCCCCCCCCCCCCCCCCCCCCCCCCCCCCCCCCCCCCCCCCCCCCCCCCCCCCCCCCCCCCCCCCCCCCCCCCCCCCCCCCCCCCCCCCCCCCCCCCCCCCCCCCCCCCCCCCCCCCCCCCCCCCCCCCCCCCCCCCCCCCCCCCCCCCCCCCCCCCCCCCCCCCCCCCCCCCCCCCCCCCCCCCCCCCCCCCCCCCCCCCCCCCCCCCCCCCCCCCCCCCCCCCCCCCCCCCCCCCCCCCCCCCCCCCCCCCCCCCCCCCCCCCCCCCCCCCCCCCCCCCCCCCCCCCCCCCCCCCCCCCCCCCCCCCCCCCCCCCCCCCCCCCCCCCCCCCCCCCCCCCCCCCCCCCCCCCCCCCCCCCCCCCCCCCCCCCCCCCCCCCCCCCCCCCCCCCCCCCCCCCCCCCCCCCCCCCCCCCCCCCCCCCCCCCCCCCCCCCCCCCCCCCCCCCCCCCCCCCCCCCCCCCCCCCCCCCCCCCCCCCCCCCCCCCCCCCCCCCCCCCCCCCCCCCCCCCCCCCCCCCCCCCCCCCCCCCCCCCCCCCCCCCCCCCCCCCCCCCCCCCCCCCCCCCCCCCCCCCCCCCCCCCCCCCCCCCCCCCCCCCCCCCCCCCCCCCCCCCCCCCCCCCCCCCCCCCCCCCCCCCCCCCCCCCCCCCCCCCCCCCCCCCCCCCCCCCCCCCCCCCCCCCCCCCCCCCCCCCCCCCCCCCCCCCCCCCCCCCCCCCCCCCCCCCCCCCCCCCCCCCCCCCCCCCCCCCCCCCCCCCCCCCCCCCCCCCCCCCCCCCCCCCCCCCCCCCCCCCCCCCCCCCCCCCCCCCCCCCCCCCCCCCCCCCCCCCCCCCCCCCCCCCCCCCCCCCCCCCCCCCCCCCCCCCCCCCCCCCCCCCCCCCCCCCCCCCCCCCCCCCCCCCCCCCCCCCCCCCCCCCCCCCCCCCCCCCCCCCCCCCCCCCCCCCCCCCCCCCCCCCCCCCCCCCCCCCCCCCCCCCCCCCCCCCCCCCCCCCCCCCCCCCCCCCCCCCCCCCCCCCCCCCCCCCCCCCCCCCCCCCCCCCCCCCCCCCCCCCCCCCCCCCCCCCCCCCCCCCCCCCCCCCCCCCCCCCCCCCCCCCCCCCCCCCCCCCCCCCCCCCCCCCCCCCCCCCCCCCCCCCCCCCCCCCCCCCCCCCCCCCCCCCCCCCCCCCCCCCCCCCCCCCCCCCCCCCCCCCCCCCCCCCCCCCCCCCCCCCCCCCCCCCCCCCCCCCCCCCCCCCCCCCCCCCCCCCCCCCCCCCCCCCCCCCCCCCCCCCCCCCCCCCCCCCCCCCCCCCCCCCCCCCCCCCCCCCCCCCCCCCCCCCCCCCCCCCCCCCCCCCCCCCCCCCCCCCCCCCCCCCCCCCCCCCCCCCCCCCCCCCCCCCCCCCCCCCCCCCCCCCCCCCCCCCCCCCCCCCCCCCCCCCCCCCCCCCCCCCCCCCCCCCCCCCCCCCCCCCCCCCCCCCCCCCCCCCCCCCCCCCCCCCCCCCCCCCCCCCCCCCCCCCCCCCCCCCCCCCCCCCCCCCCCCCCCCCCCCCCCCCCCCCCCCCCCCCCCCCCCCCCCCCCCCCCCCCCCCCCCCCCCCCCCCCCCCCCCCCCCCCCCCCCCCCCCCCCCCCCCCCCCCCCCCCCCCCCCCCCCCCCCCCCCCCCCCCCCCCCCCCCCCCCCCCCCCCCCCCCCCCCCCCCCCCCCCCCCCCCCCCCCCCCCCCCCCCCCCCCCCCCCCCCCCCCCCCCCCCCCCCCCCCCCCCCCCCCCCCCCCCCCCCCCCCCCCCCCCCCCCCCCCCCCCCCCCCCCCCCCCCCCCCCCCCCCCCCCCCCCCCCCCCCCCCCCCCCCCCCCCCCCCCCCCCCCCCCCCCCCCCCCCCCCCCCCCCCCCCCCCCCCCCCCCCCCCCCCCCCCCCCCCCCCCCCCCCCCCCCCCCCCCCCCCCCCCCCCCCCCCCCCCCCCCCCCCCCCCCCCCCCCCCCCCCCCCCCCCCCCCCCCCCCCCCCCCCCCCCCCCCCCCCCCCCCCCCCCCCCCCCCCCCCCCCCCCCCCCCCCCCCCCCCCCCCCCCCCCCCCCCCCCCCCCCCCCCCCCCCCCCCCCCCCCCCCCCCCCCCCCCCCCCCCCCCCCCCCCCCCCCCCCCCCCCCCCCCCCCCCCCCCCCCCCCCCCCCCCCCCCCCCCCCCCCCCCCCCCCCCCCCCCCCCCCCCCCCCCCCCCCCCCCCCCCCCCCCCCCCCCCCCCCCCCCCCCCCCCCCCCCCCCCCCCCCCCCCCCCCCCCCCCCCCCCCCCCCCCCCCCCCCCCCCCCCCCCCCCCCCCCCCCCCCCCCCCCCCCCCCCCCCCCCCCCCCCCCCCCCCCCCCCCCCCCCCCCCCCCCCCCCCCCCCCCCCCCCCCCCCCCCCCCCCCCCCCCCCCCCCCCCCCCCCCCCCCCCCCCCCCCCCCCCCCCCCCCCCCCCCCCCCCCCCCCCCCCCCCCCCCCCCCCCCCCCCCCCCCCCCCCCCCCCCCCCCCCCCCCCCCCCCCCCCCCCCCCCCCCCCCCCCCCCCCCCCCCCCCCCCCCCCCCCCCCCCCCCCCCCCCCCCCCCCCCCCCCCCCCCCCCCCCCCCCCCCCCCCCCCCCCCCCCCCCCCCCCCCCCCCCCCCCCCCCCCCCCCCCCCCCCCCCCCCCCCCCCCCCCCCCCCCCCCCCCCCCCCCCCCCCCCCCCCCCCCCCCCCCCCCCCCCCCCCCCCCCCCCCCCCCCCCCCCCCCCCCCCCCCCCCCCCCCCCCCCCCCCCCCCCCCCCCCCCCCCCCCCCCCCCCCCCCCCCCCCCCCCCCCCCCCCCCCCCCCCCCCCCCCCCCCCCCCCCCCCCCCCCCCCCCCCCCCCCCCCCCCCCCCCCCCCCCCCCCCCCCCCCCCCCCCCCCCCCCCCCCCCCCCCCCCCCCCCCCCCCCCCCCCCCCCCCCCCCCCCCCCCCCCCCCCCCCCCCCCCCCCCCCCCCCCCCCCCCCCCCCCCCCCCCCCCCCCCCCCCCCCCCCCCCCCCCCCCCCCCCCCCCCCCCCCCCCCCCCCCCCCCCCCCCCCCCCCCCCCCCCCCCCCCCCCCCCCCCCCCCCCCCCCCCCCCCCCCCCCCCCCCCCCCCCCCCCCCCCCCCCCCCCCCCCCCCCCCCCCCCCCCCCCCCCCCCCCCCCCCCCCCCCCCCCCCCCCCCCCCCCCCCCCCCCCCCCCCCCCCCCCCCCCCCCCCCCCCCCCCCCCCCCCCCCCCCCCCCCCCCCCCCCCCCCCCCCCCCCCCCCCCCCCCCCCCCCCCCCCCCCCCCCCCCCCCCCCCCCCCCCCCCCCCCCCCCCCCCCCCCCCCCCCCCCCCCCCCCCCCCCCCCCCCCCCCCCCCCCCCCCCCCCCCCCCCCCCCCCCCCCCCCCCCCCCCCCCCCCCCCCCCCCCCCCCCCCCCCCCCCCCCCCCCCCCCCCCCCCCCCCCCCCCCCCCCCCCCCCCCCCCCCCCCCCCCCCCCCCCCCCCCCCCCCCCCCCCCCCCCCCCCCCCCCCCCCCCCCCCCCCCCCCCCCCCCCCCCCCCCCCCCCCCCCCCCCCCCCCCCCCCCCCCCCCCCCCCCCCCCCCCCCCCCCCCCCCCCCCCCCCCCCCCCCCCCCCCCCCCCCCCCCCCCCCCCCCCCCCCCCCCCCCCCCCCCCCCCCCCCCCCCCCCCCCCCCCCCCCCCCCCCCCCCCCCCCCCCCCCCCCCCCCCCCCCCCCCCCCCCCCCCCCCCCCCCCCCCCCCCCCCCCCCCCCCCCCCCCCCCCCCCCCCCCCCCCCCCCCCCCCCCCCCCCCCCCCCCCCCCCCCCCCCCCCCCCCCCCCCCCCCCCCCCCCCCCCCCCCCCCCCCCCCCCCCCCCCCCCCCCCCCCCCCCCCCCCCCCCCCCCCCCCCCCCCCCCCCCCCCCCCCCCCCCCCCCCCCCCCCCCCCCCCCCCCCCCCCCCCCCCCCCCCCCCCCCCCCCCCCCCCCCCCCCCCCCCCCCCCCCCCCCCCCCCCCCCCCCCCCCCCCCCCCCCCCCCCCCCCCCCCCCCCCCCCCCCCCCCCCCCCCCCCCCCCCCCCCCCCCCCCCCCCCCCCCCCCCCCCCCCCCCCCCCCCCCCCCCCCCCCCCCCCCCCCCCCCCCCCCCCCCCCCCCCCCCCCCCCCCCCCCCCCCCCCCCCCCCCCCCCCCCCCCCCCCCCCCCCCCCCCCCCCCCCCCCCCCCCCCCCCCCCCCCCCCCCCCCCCCCCCCCCCCCCCCCCCCCCCCCCCCCCCCCCCCCCCCCCCCCCCCCCCCCCCCCCCCCCCCCCCCCCCCCCCCCCCCCCCCCCCCCCCCCCCCCCCCCCCCCCCCCCCCCCCCCCCCCCCCCCCCCCCCCCCCCCCCCCCCCCCCCCCCCCCCCCCCCCCCCCCCCCCCCCCCCCCCCCCCCCCCCCCCCCCCCCCCCCCCCCCCCCCCCCCCCCCCCCCCCCCCCCCCCCCCCCCCCCCCCCCCCCCCCCCCCCCCCCCCCCCCCCCCCCCCCCCCCCCCCCCCCCCCCCCCCCCCCCCCCCCCCCCCCCCCCCCCCCCCCCCCCCCCCCCCCCCCCCCCCCCCCCCCCCCCCCCCCCCCCCCCCCCCCCCCCCCCCCCCCCCCCCCCCCCCCCCCCCCCCCCCCCCCCCCCCCCCCCCCCCCCCCCCCCCCCCCCCCCCCCCCCCCCCCCCCCCCCCCCCCCCCCCCCCCCCCCCCCCCCCCCCCCCCCCCCCCCCCCCCCCCCCCCCCCCCCCCCCCCCCCCCCCCCCCCCCCCCCCCCCCCCCCCCCCCCCCCCCCCCCCCCCCCCCCCCCCCCCCCCCCCCCCCCCCCCCCCCCCCCCCCCCCCCCCCCCCCCCCCCCCCCCCCCCCCCCCCCCCCCCCCCCCCCCCCCCCCCCCCCCCCCCCCCCCCCCCCCCCCCCCCCCCCCCCCCCCCCCCCCCCCCCCCCCCCCCCCCCCCCCCCCCCCCCCCCCCCCCCCCCCCCCCCCCCCCCCCCCCCCCCCCCCCCCCCCCCCCCCCCCCCCCCCCCCCCCCCCCCCCCCCCCCCCTCATTTTGGCCGAGGAGAAGGTGCGCTTGGATGAAGTTACGAACCTACCCTCGATGTACAACGGGCCAATTGATGCTTGTCCCACACAGGCCAGTAATTTCGCGTCTCCCATTTATTTGCTTGGGCAAATTCCATCGAGCAGAGGGTGTTTAACGGTTCGTTCAAATTTTGTGAGAACGAGCATCCATGTCTACCTTACCAAGTCGATTCGAATCAAAATTTGAAATATTAGCTTGCCACTTCTTTTTTAGATGGAGAGATGATGCTCGGGAGTAATGTGTTTTTACATGCTCGTTGCTAGCGATTTACTATATGACAAATAGTTGACCCACTCAAAAACAGGAATCAAACCCAAAATGAAATATCTCGATTCAATGAAATAGCTCGTTCACCAGGTCAAAATAGTGAACTAAATCCAAAATTAAACACCTCAATCGAGTAGCATATTGTACAGTATTATAGTACTCCACGAACATGTTGAGAGTCAAATTAATGAACTTGTTTGATATACTCATATCTCCGTTCATGTGTGGATTGCAGACAACATGTTCTCCAATTTAAATATTTGAATGCAAGTTTATATCGAAACATGGTTTATATCAGCCTTTGATGCATAAAATGCGACCTCCCCCTCTCCCGGACTCCTGCTCCCTGTCTCTCTCGCCAACAATCTTCAATTCTGTCGCACGCATCCAGCACACAAACCTTGTTGGTCCCTCTCCCTCTCTCTCCGTCTCTCTCTCTCTCTCTCTATCTCTCTCTGTGTGTGTGTGGGGGGGTCTTTCTAGTTCGCATGCATATATACTGCATCTATAGGTCCACACTATGTATGATTCTCTAGTCCAAGCTAAATATCTTGGGTGCACTCATCGTACACACACAAATTCCTTGGCTCGTTGTCCGCAACTCTCTCACACACCACTCTATCGTCTCGGAGCTCTTCTCTCTCTCTCAAACTCTCCATCTACCTGGGTCACACATACACATGCATATCTCACTCACACTGGATAGACCCATCTAAAAATTTATCTCTCTCTCCCTCGGTCTCTCTCCATCTCACACGCACACACACACACAATCTCATGCCTAGCCAAGTATGATGGTCTCTCACAAAAATGTAGGCAAAAATGTAGGCACACGTAGTCCCCCCTATATGTATATGACTAGCTAATCTTAGTCTCCATCACAAACATGTGCATGGTCTATCTCAATTTCTCTCGGGGCATCTTTCTATCTCGCACGCACCTCCCTTGATCTCCCACCCATATAAGTCCCCTCACGATCTCGAGGGGATCTCTCTATCACAAACACAACCTCTCTCCCTCCCCATGCGTCCATGTTCTCCATGTGTCCCTCTCGACCTTTGTTCCTTGTTGGCCAGACCTCTATTGTGAAGGAAATATGCCCTAGAGGCAATAATAAAGTTGTTATTTATATTTCCTTATATCATGATAAATGTTTATTATTCATGCTAGAATTGTATTAACCAGAAACTTAGTACATGTGTGAATACATAGACAAATAGAGTGCCACTAGTTTGCCTCTACTTGAGTAGCTTGTTGAATCAATGATGGTTATGTTTCCTAACCATAGACATGAGTTTTCATTTGATTAACGGGATCACATCATTAGAGAATGATGTGATTGACTTGACCCATTCGTTATCTTAGCACGATGACCGTTTAGTTTATTGCTATTGCTTTCTCCATAACTTATACATGTTCCTATGACTATGAGATCATGCTACTCCCGAATACCGGAGGAACACTTTGTGTGCTACCAAACGTCACAATGTAACTGGGTGATTATAAAGGTGCTCTACAGGTGTCTCCGATGGTGTTTGTTGAGTTGGCATAGATCGAGATTAGGATTTGTCACTCCGATTGTCGGAGAGGTATCTCTGGGCCCTCTCGGTAATACACATCACTATAAGCCTTGCAAGCATTGTGACTAATGAGTTAGTTGCGGGATGATGCATTACGGAATGAGTAAAGAGACTTGTCAGTAACAATATTGAACTAGGTATTGAGATACCGACGATTGAATCTCGGACAAGTAACATACCGATGACAAAGGGAACAATGTATGTTGTTATCCGGTTTGACCAATAAAGATCTTCGTAGAATATGTAGGAGCCAATATGAGCATCTAGGTTCCGCTATTGGTTATTGACCGGAGACATGTCTTGGTCATGTCTACATTGTTCTCGAACCCGTAGGGTCCACACGCTTAACGTTCGGTGACGATCGATATTACGAGTTTATGTGTTTTGATGTACCGAAGATAGTTCAGAGTCCCGGATATGATCACGAACATGACGAGGAGTCTCGAAATGGTCGAGACATAAAGATTGATATATTGGACGACTATATTCAGACACCGGATGAGTTTCGGGGGTCACTGGATATTTATCGGAGTGCCGGAGGGGTTATCGGAACCCCCGGGGGAACTAATGGGCCAACATGGGCCTTGTGGGAGAGAGAGGAGATGGCCTAGGGCTGGCGCTCCCTCCCCCCCCCCCCCCCCCCCCCCCCCCCCCCCCCCCCCCCCCCCCCCCCCCCCCCCCCCCCCCCCCCCCCCCCCCCCCCCCCCCCCCCCCCCCCCCCCCCCCCCCCCCCCCCCCCCCCCCCCCCCCCCCCCCCCCCCCCCCCCCCCCCCCCCCCCCCCCCCCCCCCCCCCCCCCCCCCCCCCCCCCCCCCCCCCCCCCCCCCCCCCCCCCCCCCCCCCCCCCCCCCCCCCCCCCCCCCCCCCCCCCCCCCCCCCCCCCCCCCCCCCCCCCCCCCCCCCCCCCCACACACAGTCTCATGCCTAGCTAGCCAAGTATGATGGTCTCTCACTCAATTGAAGGCACACGCAGTCCACCCTATATGTATATGACTAGCTAATCTTAGTCTCCATCACAAACATGTGCATGGTCTATCTCGATTTCTCTTGGGGCATCTTTCTATCGCACACGCACCTCCCTCGATCTCCCACCCATATAGTCCCCTCACAATCTCGAGGGGGTCTCTCTATCACAAACACACCCTCTCGCCCTCCCCATGTGTCCATGTTCTCCATGTGTCCCTCCCGACCTTTGCTCCTTGTTGGCCAGACCTCTATTGGACATGTGCTATAGGGGTGTCTCTCTCCGTTGCAAACAATCACACACTAGCTATCTTCATGAATCTCCTCGCTTCGCTTTTCTATCTCGGAGATGCATGCGTTATATATGTTTGCCTAAGAAACGAAAAAACACACTCTCTCTCTAATTTATCATTTGTTGTCACTTTCTCTTTCACACACATACTCTTTTTGCACACTTAGTCATTCTCCTTCACACGCACTTGATCCCTCTCGACTTAGGCACTCTCCTCGGTGGGGGGGGGGGGGGGGGGGGGGGGGGGGGGGGGGGGGGGGGGGGGGGGGGGGGGGGGGGGGGGGGGGGGGGGGGGGGGGGGGGGGGGGGGGGGGGGGGGGGGGGGGGGGGGGGGGGGGGGGGGGGGGGGGGGGGGGGGGGGGGGGGGGGGGGGGGGGGGGGGGGGGGGGGGGGGGGGGGGGGGGGGGGGGGGGGGGGGGGGGGGGGGGGGGGGGGGGGGGGGGGGGGGGGGGGGGGGGGGGGGGGGGGGGGGGGGGGGGGGGGGGGGGGGGGGGGGGGGGGGGGGGGGGGGGGGGGGGGGGGGGGGGGGGGGGGGGGGGGGGGGGGGGGGGGGGGGGGGGGGGGGGGGGGGGGGGGGGGGGGGGGGGGGGGGGGGGGGGGGGGGGGGGGGGGGGGGGGGGGGGGGGGGGGGGGGGGGGGGGGGGGGGGGGGGGGGGGGGGGGGGGGGGGGGGGGGGGGGGGGGGGGGGGGGGGGGGGGGGGGGGGGGGGGGGGGGGGGGGGGGGGGGGGGGGGGGGGGGGGGGGGGGGGGGGGGGGGGGGGGGGGGGGGGGGGGGGGGGGGGGGGGGGGGGGGGGGGGGGGGGGGGGGGGGGGGGGGGGGGGGGGGGGGGGGGGGGGGGGGGGGGGGGGGGGGGGGGGGGGGGGGGGGGGGGGGGGGGGGGGGGGGGGGGGGGGGGGGGGGGGGGGGGGGGGGGGGGGGGGGGGGGGGGGGGGGGGGGGGGGGGGGGGGGGGGGGGGGGGGGGGGGGGGGGGGGGGGGGGGGGGGGGGGGGGGGGGGGGGGGGGGGGGGGGGGGGGGGGGGGGGGGGGGGGGGGGGGGGGGGGGGGGGGGGGGGGGGGGGGGGGGGGGGGGGGGGGGGGGGGGGGGGGGGGGGGGGGGGGGGGGGGGGGGGGGGGGGGGGGGGGGGGGGGGGGGGGGGGGGGGGGGGGGGGGGGGGGGGGGGGGGGGGGGGGGGGGGGGGGGGGGGGGGGGGGGGGGGGGGGGGGGGGGGGGGGGGGGGGGGGGGGGGGGGGGGGGGGGGGGGGGGGGGGGGGGGGGGGGGGGGGGGGGGGGGGGGGGGGGGGGGGGGGGGGGGGGGGGGGGGGGGGGGGGGGGGGGGGGGGGGGGGGGGGGGGGGGGGGGGGGGGGGGGGGGGGGGGGGGGGGGGGGGGGGGGGGGGGGGGGGGGGGGGGGGGGGGGGGGGGGGGGGGGGGGGGGGGGGGGGGGGGGGGGGGGGGGGGGGGGGGGGGGGGGGGGGGGGGGGGGGGGGGGGGGGGGGGGGGGGGGGGGGGGGGGGGGGGGGGGGGGGGGGGGGGGGGGGGGGGGGGGGGGGGGGGGGGGGGGGGGGGGGGGGGGGGGGGGGGGGGGGGGGGGGGGGGGGGGGGGGGGGGGGGGGGGGGGGGGGGGGGGGGGGGGGGGGGGGGGGGGGGGGGGGGGGGGGGGGGGGGGGGGGGGGGGGGGGGGGGGGGGGGGGGGGGGGGGGGGGGGGGGGGGGGGGGGGGGGGGGGGGGGGGGGGGGGGGGGGGGGGGGGGGGGGGGGGGGGGGGGGGGGGGGGGGGGGGGGGGGGGGGGGGGGGGGGGGGGGGGGGGGGGGGGGGGGGGGGGGGGGGGGGGGGGGGGGGGGGGGGGGGGGGGGGGGGGGGGGGGGGGGGGGGGGGGGGGGGGGGGGGGGGGGGGGGGGGGGGGGGGGGGGGGGGGGGGGGGGGGGGGGGGGGGGGGGGGGGGGGGGGGGGGGGGGGGGGGGGGGGGGGGGGGGGGGGGGGGGGGGGGGGGGGGGGGGGGGGGGGGGGGGGGGGGGGGGGGGGGGGGGGGGGGGGGGGGGGGGGGGGGGGGGGGGGGGGGGGGGGGGGGGGGGGGGGGGGGGGGGGGGGGGGGGGGGGGGGGGGGGGGGGGGGGGGGGGGGGGGGGGGGGGGGGGGGGGGGGGGGGGGGGGGGGGGGGGGGGGGGGGGGGGGGGGGGGGGGGGGGGGGGGGGGGGGGGGGGGGGGGGGGGGGGGGGGGGGGGGGGGGGGGGGGGGGGGGGGGGGGGGGGGGGGGGGGGGGGGGGGGGGGGGGGGGGGGGGGGGGGGGGGGGGGGGGGGGGGGGGGGGGGGGGGGGGGGGGGGGGGGGGGGGGGGGGGGGGGGGGGGGGGGGGGGGGGGGGGGGGGGGGGGGGGGGGGGGGGGGGGGGGGGGGGGGGGGGGGGGGGGGGGGGGGGGGGGGGGGGGGGGGGGGGGGGGGGGGGGGGGGGGGGGGGGGGGGGGGGGGGGGGGGGGGGGGGGGGGGGGGGGGGGGGGGGGGGGGGGGGGGGGGGGGGGGGGGGGGGGGGGGGGGGGGGGGGGGGGGGGGGGGGGGGGGGGGGGGGGGGGGGGGGGGGGGGGGGGGGGGGGGGGGGGGGGGGGGGGGGGGGGGGGGGGGGGGGGGGGGGGGGGGGGGGGGGGGGGGGGGGGGGGGCACACTTTTTTCACTCACTCTTTCTATTTCACTCTCTCTCTCACTCTCTCTCTCTAGTTAGGGACTCTCTCACGTCCATAAGCATATGGATGTTTTGAAAAGTCAAACCTCAGAAAAGTTTGACCAGGTATATGTGGAGAAAAACATTTACATCTGGAAAGATCATTAGATTCATCACAACATGTACTTACTTCATACTATCATTTATCTTTGGTATTGTAGATATAAGTAATTTCTTTATAAACTTGGTCAAAGTTTCAAAAGTTTGACTTTTAAAAAAATGTTGGAACTACATTATCGAACGGAGGGAGTGGCTCTTTCTCTCTCTCTCTCTGCTATCTCTCACGGGCCTCCCCTCTCACACAAACACTCTATACCGATGGATTATATGCTCATTGTGTCAGCGTATAGCTCCGTATATTGTTTAGTTGACCGGTCAACTAGTCCACATGCTGCTTTGTCAGCTCGTGTTCTGTATCTTCGTGTGCTGGCCCATGTGGCAGTGGGTGAAAATAAGTAAACTAGAGGCCCATCTGACACGCGGTGAAGTAAACACAGTTGAAACCACTCGGGGTAGCACCCCGCACGCTAGTAAATTGAGGGCGCATTGAGGACACACTTCTTCCGCGTGGAGGACGCACTCGCGCACAATTCACCACTGCACGGCGGCATGCACAGAAGGACGCACTCGCGCACACCCAGCACACAACACACACCAGCACACGTGTACACCGGCGTCACCGCTGGTTGAGATGGACGGCGAGGCAGCCAACAAGCGGAGGCGGCTCGAGCCAAAACCGCATCCGGTGAGCCTGGACTTCATCAGCAGCCTCCCCGACGGCATGCTGGTCGTCATCATCGGCCTCCTCCCCACCAAATCTGCCGTGCGGACCGCCCTGCTCTCCCGGCGGTGGCACCCCCTCTGGCGCCACGTCCCCCTCAACCTCACCGTCGACAGCTGCCTCTGCGACGGGGATTGCAAATGCATGGCCGTAGTCTCCAAGATCCTTTCATTGCACCCTGGGCCAGCCAGACGCCTTGACATACGCATGTTCAGTATCAACTGCAAGGTCCAACCCAAGTGTGACGAGTGGTTCTCATCCCCCGCCCTAGATCAGCTCGAGGAGCTCAGCTTTGAAGCTGGACGATGTCGCTCTCTGACACCGTCCGCGCTCCGCCTCGCGCCAACGCTGCGCCGCGCCAGCTTCAGCTCCTGCTATCTTCCCCAGATTAATGCCGCGCCCGCCCTTCTTCTCCCTCAACTCAAGCAGCTCGACCTCTTCGACGTTGTCATCTCGAAGAAGGCTATGGAGCACCTGCTCCATAGCTGTACTGCGCTCGAGTACCTTCGTCTTGAGCAGATCCATGGGTTCATTAGCCTCCACATCGCCTCGACGAATCTCCGATGGATTTATGTGTCTTGCTGGCCCCGCAACAAGACATCAATTGGGAAGAGATCACTCCAGCTGTTCCACGTTATGGTCATTGAGAATGCGCCTTTCCTTGAGAGATTGCTTGTATCGGATCTAGAAGGTCCAACAAAAATCAGGGTCATTGACGCGCCGAAATTGACAGTGTTGGTGCACTCGTCTGCCAAATTCTCTGAACTCTTTATTGGATCCGTAATCGTTCAGGTACAGCACTCATCTTCTTCTCCGTCTTCTTGAAATTCACATTTTTAAATTTCTTCTTGATGTATTTATGACCGTCTTCCAGAAAATGATTCCCACAAGCTTGACCCAGTCTATGCACACAGTGAAGATCTTGGCAATAAAATCTATCGGCCCCAATCTGGATCAAGTTGTTGGATTCCTTACATGCTTTCCGTGCACGGAGAAGCTACTCATCGAGGTGAAACTTCTTTCCTATTAGTAAACGGTAATCACAACGTAGCTCAAATTTTTCATAATTTTCCCAAATTACGATGACAAGTGTAGTGTTCAAAACTGCATCTACGCACTGCACCGAAAGAAATGTTTTTAGTATTTTTTCTCACGTGATCACCTGCATCGTTTTTTTGTTGTACTATTATAGTAGCCTAGGCTAGTCATAGTGGAAAGTAACTTAGACTACTCCAGTAACTCTATGGTTACCCTAAGAGCAAGTACTACCTCCGTCCTGGTTTACTCTTCCTATTTTGTAGTATCAAAATTTGACCATAGATTTAACTGACAAAATGTTAATGCATGTCACTAAGAACTATATCGTTGGATTCATATTTGAACATAATTTCAAATGGTGTAATTTTTAGTGACATGCATTGGCATTTTCTTACATAAATATATGGTCAAAATTTTATACTAAATAAGAGGTAGTACAAAAGTGGGCTATAACGGCCCTCCACTATGTAGGCCAAACCACGTGCCAAATTCACTTGTGATGCATTTGGTATCGATGCCCCTCCATTGCTCACCTGGTGCCCCAATCTGGATCACCTACTTTGCTCCGGTGCCAAATTAACTCACGCAATGAAAAAACACTTGCGTGGGAGAGACAGAGAGGACTGAGGCAATAAAAAAACAGTTGTTTGGGAGAGTGAGAGGCTGGTGTAGTTGGTTTGATTGATTTGTTTATACATGTGGGTCTGTGTGCACAGCGGTGCCAACTCTCCCACATCGCGAGAGCGGTGCCAAAATCTTTTGATTTCACATCGATGCGTATTATGGCATCAACCACATAGTGGAAGGCAACAAATGCCCAAGCTCTTCATGTACTCCTAGGTAAATGAGAGGAAAGAGAAAGAGAGAGAGAGAGAGTGAAAAAATATCACTAGCCAGCCAACCCTATCGTATGAGCGAATGATATTGGTACCTCTTGATGACACGGCAATCTCATCGAATGCCTTGATCTCCATCTTACAGAAATTGATTTGATCGACTACCGAGGCAGCACATCTGAGATTAAATTGGCCAGGTTCTTTGTTCTGGAGGCAAGTGTGCTCAAGGTAATGAGGTTTGGCGTTCTCTGGCGCAACAATGAATGGCGTGCTGATCACCGCAAGCGTCTAAGCCTAAATGACAAAGTCTCCGCAGAGACTCGAAAACTTATTTGCCCATTAGTGACTTGTCAGGGTGGTGGATTTTAGTTTGTACGATAATGCTGCATCCACCTAAAGTTATGAAAGTTCTTACGTAAACTTCCTAGTAATTCCCTCTTCGTAGGTGCAGCATTACTCCTAACATTTGTAATATCAGTTTGAAACTTGTAATATTGCCATGTCCTATTCCTGCGTTTTCAAAATCCTGCGAATCAAACAGGTCCTGAGTTGGTGATGATGTTGTGCCTGCCATCTTTCACCAATAGCCGTCGGATCTAGATCTGACGCATACAAACCAAACGTCTCCAGTTTTGCAAAAAGATGCCCGCACTTGTTCCCTATTTACAAACAACTCCTTGTCTCTCACAATCAGCCTTATCTCCTCCCCACCACATCTAGAAGGCCATGGAAAAATCTGGCGTGATGGCCGCTGCCGGCGCCTTCCACCCCCCAATCTTGGTGTTCCGTGCAATGCATGGGCATCTACGCACGGGAAATTATGTCGAACACGTCTAGTTGTAAGTAGGCTAGGTCTACAGCCATGATGATAGTGACTGCAGACGGTGAGGCTGACTATGGTATACCGAACACGGCGCCTATACTCAGGTGTCATCTCCGGCGTAGGGTCTTGTCACTTCACTGTGAGGAGCAACACGTAATAATTTGACCAACGGGTAGTACAGTGCTACTAGGAGTACATTGGTAGTACTACTACTACTAGTACTAGCACCACCGTCTGGATTTAGTAGTACTACCACGTCCATATGGATTTAGTATTTGACTAGCAATATCTAGTAATGCATGTCACAAAAAATGTACTACTCCCTCTGTAAATAAATACATGGTGTATTGTTTTATTCCTATTGGCGAGGTAACTTAATGTCTTTTTGCTACTTAATAGGATTACATGCAATGAACTAACCACTGCATGTGATGTTTGGTAGTCTCAAGTCATTGAAAGCATGCACGGGCATGGAGGGGGATGCAGCTTCATTGACTTACTGCACCTGCCTTTGGGTGTATGACACATGGGTCCAACGGGTGGCTGGCCAACCTGTCATACAGCCAAAGGCAGGTGCAGTAGAGGGGCGAGGAGTAGATGGCCAACACGCACGTGAATTCAACGCAGTCTGCACTTCTCATATGAAGGCTCCCGCCAGTCCAATCTACGAAATCCTACGCACCTATGCACCCAAGGGCAAGAGTGATCGCTCCAATCGCAAGATCAGTTGACTAGAAGCTAGACCCATGGAGGCGATGAGTGCGAGCATCAGCCTGCTGTGCCAGATGGTCCACGATGCCGGCTTGCGGCCCGGCACCGAGGAACGTCTCCAGGTAGTGCTTGAGGCCACCAGGGTGAGGGGACGCTTGGACGACAGCTTCATCTCCTTGTTCGACGATGTCCTCGTCGGCTTCCTCGACAAGTTCACCATCGTCAAGAAGCTCGCGGACGACCTTGACGTACGCCTCCAGCCCACGCGCCCAGGCTCTGCGATGCCTGCCACCCTCAACGGCCTCTATGGTGACAACCTCTTCGACGCACTGGTGCCCTGCAACTGCCCGCCGTCGCGCCGGAGAATGTCCACCTCGAGGTCGCGCTCGCCGCGTAGCGCCTGGCGCAGCAAGACACCATCGACATAATCACCCACGTCTACACGCAAATCGTCCACAAGGACTACTACATGCAAGAGGAGGACAATAGGACGCTGGCCTTCTTGGACCGCAGGGCAACCTTGGATGGCATTGTTCAGAAGCACGTTGAGCTTGCCGCCAACGCCGCTGCTCCTCACACGTCGGTTGGTGACCCGGTGCACTAGGGCGTGAGGATGTCATTGATGGATCCGTATGTATCTTTATCTTTCCGTCAAATCCATGTAGTAGTATATGGTACTACTAGTAATTATCTTACCTTTCGCATCAACTTCATAATTTTCCTACGTACTCCATGCATGAACCGCGCCAGAACCAAACTTCTCATTACTCTAGGGAAAATTGTTATTTCTATCTATCGGTCGCCCCATGGAGCAGAACCAAATTTTACAAGTTACAAGTTCAAAACGAAAAGCCTGCCGTGTTCGCGTCGCACCCCCACACGGTGTGTCCGGCACGCCGCTCAAGGGGGAATGCGTGCTGTGTTGCATTTTCACTTACAAGTGGGACCGCAGTTGAGCAAACTGACTATCGGCAAACCCCCACCCCGCCCACCGCGCGATGGCTGAGAAAACAGGAGGGAGAAGAGATGGCTGTAGCTAGCACGGACTCCAAGAAAATTGGCGTCGGATGGGACTCGTGTGGGTGGCGTGTGCCGTACTGCTAGACATGAATGCTAGTTATGGCCCATGCCACCCCACTATATCGAGGTGCTGGTTACTCCACTATATCGAGTACGTAGAACAAATTTCCTAGAGTCCGTGCTCAGCCCTCCTCTATCTCTCTTCTCAGCCAGCCAGCAGATGCGCGGAGCCATCGTCTGTTTGCTCATATGCGGTCCCACATGTCAGTGAAAATGCAAGAGGACCCACTGAACCTGCACATCTTTCACCTCGACGTGCTGGTGATGAAAAACAAATCCAATAAAGATCTTCGGTGGCCGCTTTTGGAGTTACTCAAGAGTAGTAAGATTCTATTTACAGTTTAACCCAAGATGCACATCACGTGGCTTCACCTACCACTCTATTTTCTTGCATGACACGACCTGGATGCTGGATGTCCCACGTGTCAGCAAAAGGAGGAAGAACTCGACCAAACCTTCGGTTGTGCTCTCGGATTAGACTAGTTGTGCTAACTTAAAATTTTATTGTGTAGAATGGATGCAAGTTTTGGTATTGGGAAGAAGAGTACAACGATATATTGATAGAGTGCAATTTAGTAGATGTTCTAGCACTTTTAGCTAGCATAGAGGCTAGAGATGAGACTAGTGCACTTGTTGATAGAATAGTGGCTAGACACGTCTACTTCTTTACACTCGAAGAAGAAAGAAGCACGCAAGATCGAGCCTCCGCAGATCAACAATGAATGCATCGAGAAGGCACTAATCCAACTTATAGGAGCAGTTATGGAAGTTGGATATCTTCTAAAATGTATTCTTGTGGTTCTTGTTTTCTTTGGTCTTGCTTTTCTAGTCAAAATTTTGGTGATGTATTTCCATGTACCAAAAAATCAATGATGAAAAAAAGATATGTGTTTGCAAAGAAAAATGTACGCGGCCGGGATGCGGTCGCGCGTTCGGCGCACGACCATCGCATCCGAGAAATGGCCCGGACACGACCCCATTGCCCTACCCAAACGAACAGAATCCGGGCAAAACGGAGGTCCGTTTGGGGTCGTGCGTTGGAGTTGGCCTTACAAGTGGGTCCGCAGTTGAGGAAACCGACTATTGGCAAACCCCGACCTCACCCGCCGCGCGATGGCTGAGTTAGAGAAACGACGAGGTTGAAGAGATTGCTGTAGCACGGACTCCAAGAAATATGGTGTCAGATGGAAGTCGTGCTGGTGGCGTGTGCCGTACTGGGGGGGGGGGGGGGGGGGGGGGGGGGGGGGGGGGGGGGGGGGGGGGGGGGGGGGGGGGGGGGGGGGGGGGGGGGGGGGGGGGGGGGGGGGGGGGGGGGGGGGGGGGGGGGGGGGGGGGGGGGGGGGGGGGGGGGGGGGGGGGGGGGGGGGGGGGGGGGGGGGGGGGGGGGGGGGGGGGGGGGGGGGGGGGGGGGGGGGGGGGGGGGGGGGGGGGGGGGGGGGGGGGGGGGGGGGGGGGGGGGGGGGGGGGGGGGGGGGGGGGGGGGGGGGGGGGGGGGGGGGGGGGGGGGGGGGGGGGGGGGGGGGGGGGGGGGGGGGGGGGGGGGGGGGGGGGGGGGGGGGGGGGGGGGGGGGGGGGGGGGGGGGGGGGGGGGGGGGGGGGGGGGGGGGGGGGGGGGGGGGGGGGGGGGGGGGGGGGGGGGGGGGGGGGGGGGGGGGGGGGGGGGGGGGGGGGGGGGGGGGGGGGGGGGGGGGGGGGGGGGGGGGGGGGGGGGGGGGGGGGGGGGGGGGGGGGGGGGGGGGGGGGGGGGGGGGGGGGGGGGGGGGGGGGGGGGGGGGGGGGGGGGGGGGGGGGGGGGGGGGGGGGGGGGGGGGGGGGGGGGGGGGGGGGGGGGGGGGGGGGGGGGGGGGGGGGGGGGGGGGGGGGGGGGGGGGGGGGGGGGGGGGGGGGGGGGGGGGGGGGGGGGGGGGGGGGGGGGGGGGGGGGGGGGGGGGGGGGGGGGGGGGGGGGGGGGGGGGGGGGGGGGGGGGGGGGGGGGGGGGGGGGGGGGGGGGGGGGGGGGGGGGGGGGGGGGGGGGGGGGGGGGGGGGGGGGGGGGGGGGGGGGGGGGGGGGGGGGGGGGGGGGGGGGGGGGGGGGGGGGGGGGGGGGGGGGGGGGGGGGGGGGGGGGGGGGGGGGGGGGGGGGGGGGGGGGGGGGGGGGGGGGGGGGGGGGGGGGGGGGGGGGGGGGGGGGGGGGGGGGGGGGGGGGGGGGGGGGGGGGGGGGGGGGGGGGGGGGGGGGGGGGGGGGGGGGGGGGGGGGGGGGGGGGGGGGGGGGGGGGGGGGGGGGGGGGGGGGGGGGGGGGGGGGGGGGGGGGGGGGGGGGGGGGGGGGGGGGGGGGGGGGGGGGGGGGGGGGGGGGGGGGGGGGGGGGGGGGGGGGGGGGGGGGGGGGGGGGGGGGGGGGGGGGGGGGGGGGGGGGGGGGGGGGGGGGGGGGGGGGGGGGGGGGGGGGGGGGGGGGGGGGGGGGGGGGGGGGGGGGGGGGGGGGGGGGGGGGGGGGGGGGGGGGGGGGGGTTTTGAGCAATATCCATCCAGTCGAACCACGAAGGACGGCAACAAGCTTGTCAAAGATAGCAACAACTTGATAGTTCTTGTAATTCCAAGAGCGGTTGGGAACTCGAGAAATTGCTATCTTCCGTAGATGACAGTCACCATGATCACATTTGAACGTACGTAGATCATCTGTGTGCTCAACCTCAGGGCACTCGGAGATTTTTGGAAGTGGAATCCGCTGACGAGTGTACACATTCACAAGTTCCCACTCGCAATTGTACCCAATATAGACAACCCAATCTCCATTTGCGCCTGCCCAAGCCTTGCCCTCAAGTGATGGCATCTTAACATCATACGTATCATTATCAAGCGGCATCAACTTGCACAAGGCGAGGCTATAGGTGCTCTGGGAAGGGCCAGCTATTGTCAATATCGAGAGCAACGCAGGACTGATCATCTAGGCTGAAGCGGCATATATCAGGACCAGGGTAGGGAACCACCGAAATGTCTGAGGTATAGATATAGCTGCTTCTCATAAATGGTAGTAACGTTGTGTCAACAGCAGCTGGATCGCCTTTCGCCATCATTGGATAGTTTGGTCCAAGGAAGAGCGAGTTTGCTCCAAGACTATCAATAGTGAACCAGGGAGAAGGTGTTGGCGCTAGCACACTAGTATCCGTCATGAATACCATGCAACGGGTGTTGGAATAGGTCAGGAGAGGGTGACCATGGGAGACAACACCTGCTTCCTCAGTAGTAACAGTCTGAGTGCACTGTATACAGACAAGAAGAGGTGATCCATCGGAATTAGTTGCCAGGTGCCACTGAGTATATAAGTTCTGCTCCTCCTCATGCTCGTGATCATCACCATCGTCATCTCCCCCTTGCTTATAAATTTTTTCAAGTATAGGTGGTGGAATGTTCACAGGACCTTGGAAACACAAGAAGAAGGTTAATTAGTAAAGGGAAACTTGCTAACCCGCATGCATGTGGATGAAACAATTATAATTACGGTGGAAGACAAACGTACTGAAACTACGAGGATCCCATGCAAAAACAGTGCCACGAGTGGTGGCAGCAAACACAAGATCCTCATATTCAATTGCATCACAGTACACATTCGTGTATAGAAATTGATTTTTGAGCAATATCCATCCAGTCGAACCATGAAGGACGGCAACAAGCTTGTCGAACATAGCAACAACTTGATAGTTCTTGTAATTCCAAGAGCGGTTAGGAACTCGACAAATTGCTATCTTCAGTAGACGACAGTCACCATGATTGTATTTGAACGTACGTAGATCATCTGTGTGCTCAACCTCAGGGCACTCTGAGATTTTTGGAAGTGGAATCCGCTGATGAGTGTACACATTCACAAGTTCCCACTCGCAATTGTACCCAATATAAACAACCCAATCTCCATTTGCGCCAGCCCAGGACTTACCCTTAAGCGATGGCATCTTGACATCACACGTATCATTATCAAGCGGCATCAACTTACACAAGGCGAGGCCTCCGTCGTCCGCGCCCACGCGAACAGGCTTATAGCGAAGAAGATAAGGGAGATCAAACTGCTCCTGGACCCTTGAGTTCCTTGTAATGATGTTATTAGTTGAGTCGAGAATGGACTTGAACGAACCTGCCATGCTAGCCGAGGTGATGACATCGCACCGATCAATGAGTTCCCCCACCACGTCATCTTTCAGATCAGGGCAAGAATAACATGGAGGAAGGGTGAAGGCAAATGGAGGAAGGGTGAAGGCAAATGGAGGAGGGAGGAAGAGCGTGCGACAGCAGTTCCAAATCGAGAGGGAAAGGCGAAGAGTCGGTGGACGGTTTCCAGTTTGCCACGGAACACGAAGAGGCGCCCCGGCCTACACGTCCTTTTGGAAATTGTACAAAAGGACTCGCCGTCGTCTCACTGACATGTTGGAACAGGACCACATGTCAACGAAACATGGTGTGTAATTTCTCGTGAAAAATGCTATCTGGCCACGTTGGCCCGAGGTGCCGCATTATTTCTCGACTTTATTTTTTTAATGGCGTGCCGTTCAGTTTTGAAGCACGACTAACTGGTACTGTTTGCAGAGAAAATATAAACTACTCTACCACTACTCCACCTCTAGTACTAGTAGTATAAAAAAGATATATAGGCTGGAGCTTCAGAGCTTTCTTGCTAAGGGCTGCCCACTTGCTTCTCACACTATCACCCTCTCTCCAGATCTAAAAAAGATGGCCTCTCTCTCCCTCCTCACCGATGGTCACAGATCCGCCGGGGAAGAAAAGGACATGCAGCGTTGACGCACTCGTCGTCGGCAAGCGAGGTCACGCACTGACGACAAGGCCGTCCTCTCAGACCTAGCACCCGCGCGGGATGGCCTCCGTCCCCAAGCTCGCTGCTGTAGTGCATGCGGAGGACGACGACCATGAGCGAAGCCACTTCCCGCCGACCCTCAGGTATGCTACCTCTTTTCGAACCATACCCTTGTTCTATTGCCCCATCTTCCATGTCGCTGCATGTGGATCTTTTTCCACTCCACCATCTTCCCAATTTGCTATCCTTTGCTCTGCTGGTCACGTAGACAAAAACCTTAATTTGCACTATTAAAGGAAACCCTACTTCATGCAGACTAATCCATGTCTGGGTTGAATAAGGAAAGGAAGGGAGACTATACTGTCCAATAGAGTAGGCATCGAACCGGCATCTAGGTTGAAAAGGGGAAAATCAGTAACTAAGGAACGAGTCTCGTGTCTCCTGGTTGAAGAAGGGTAGAAAGGCATGACAACGCAATAGAGAATGACCAGGTCGATCGGTTTGTTGTCCTCACATAGGAAAAAGGTGGCTAAACTTAACAAAAATGGGACGTAATCCACATATGCTACCTGGATATTTGTTGCTCTGGGCAACCATACCTCCCTCACCACTCTATGCGTCCGTGGAGGTACATCGTACTGGTGCGCCCACTGTCCGAATGGGCCTCCCATGCTCTTAGTGTCACTTTTTTGCTGTTAGTATAATGCCAGCAGTCAAGTCAAGCAATGCTACTGCTAAAGTGATGCCACATTTAACTAATGCCGCACTCAGTCTAATGCCACCGATAAATTTAAGCAATGCCATTTAATGTCACTAGATTATTTCAGGGTTAGCTGTTGATTGTGGATGTATTAAAGATTTTTCAGCTAAGGCATTCTAATGCTATTGCACAGCCAGTATACCAATGATGAAACTTGTTACTACCTTCAGATTTTTGCACTGTTAATGCTTATAGATTACATACCTCACTTTCATGAGATAAGTTAATTTTTTTGTACAGTGTCACCAAAATGCCAAGGCGCTGATGTCATTTTATTTTGGTTAACTGCACAAAAAATTATGAAGACAAGACGTTAAGGTCAAGAGTGGGCACCTCCTCCTCCGGCTGTTCTCTTGATTCATTCGTTCAAGTTTTTATGTTTGATCGATTATCAAGATTGGGATAGCAATTTTTAAGGTCCCCCCGAGTTCGAAATGATATTTACCTTGGAGGTACTTGGTTTGCAATTTTTTTATACTGTCATTAGTTAATAATGCTAGTTACCTTCAGACTTTTGTATTTGGTTTAATGCTCCTGCACAGCTAGTATACCAATGCTGAAACATGTTACCTTTACATTTTGTATTGTTAATTCTTATAGAAATCTTCCTGTGCCGGAGTTTATTGAAATCTGTTCAGTAAAACCATTGTATTGTACCCTGTAATAAAATAACTACTCTATTGTTGCACTAGCCACTGGATTAGTGTATATTTGTAGTATTCGAAATTTCGAATGGTGTTGCATTAGCGTATGGACATAAATAAAGTGTGGCAAGCTTTCCCAGATATGTGCTCAAGAAAACTACTACCTGTTTTTCTAAATACTAGTAGACGTTTGGGTACTTTAAACTGAACTGCGAAAACGTCTTATATTAAGGAACAGAGGGTGTAGAGTTCACTCAAATTATCCCGGTAAAGCTAGTCACACCTTTGTTAAAATTAATGTTAATTATGTTATCAGAGGAGGTCTGTAAGTTTGTCTCTAATGCCTGTCGACTACATACCTGACATCATGATGTAATGTTAAGTCATTTCCTTTTGTACAGTGTCACTGAATTGTCAAGGCGGTGATGGCATTTTATTTTAGTTGAACTACACGAAATATGCTTAAAAGAAGAGGAAAGGTCAGGAATCAATCATTCTTTCAGAAAGAACTATATATGCCTTTCTGACATCAGCCTCTGTTGCCTTATTTATTCCTTCAAACAGGTGGTTAGAAACAGTCTTGCTACCTTTTCCCATTAAGAAATTGGAATGCTTACATTTGTGAGTCTATGCTTCAACTAGTGCCACTTTTATAGTAATCACACTTTCAATATCTATGAAAACAGGGATGCTCGATTTTAGTGGAACTGCACAAAAAGTCCAGTTGGTTCAACATTAGGAGCATGTTTTCTTCCAAACCTTTATATCCAATTGGTGGCACTATGAGCTGTTCATTAGGAAGGTACATGGTTTGCTACTATCTTGCTACTCTTTTTGTACTGTCATTAGATAGTAATACTAGTGGTTTGCATGTGAATTTATTGGCAGGGTGGACCTACATTGGAGGTGCAGGACAGGATTCAATGATTGGATGCTCAATTTCGGTTGTATCGATTTCACCTCTTCCATCACTGCGAACATGGATATCCTTGGTCTGATGAAGAATAGGCGCTATATTTTTGCTCTGAACAAGCAAATCAATTCAGTATGAAATTGTCCAGGGCAAAACTTGACTGTATCAAATTGTCCAGTGCAAAACATGACAGATGCTAAGCGGAAGAGACATGTTTAAACCGAAAATACAAGGTGGGGTATATGTTTACTAGCTGCTTGATATTTGTGCAGACAGAGATGTCTGCCCATTGCTATTTGGCAAACACACAAAGTGATCGCAATTTTGGTTAAACAGCACAAGAGAATAGTATAGTCACTGCATGCAGTGCCATTTGAAAATAGACACAGAAAGATTGGATAGTCACTTCATGGACTGCAGAAAAGTAGTACTGTACTATTTATTGGCCAACACTGGGTGCTTCATTGCTTTGGTCTGATTATACAATGGGCATCATTTTGCCTAAGTTAAAGTTTGTATTCCAAAAATAGTCTCGCCATGTGATCAAGAGAAGACCAAATCATATTGCAGTGGATGTTCCTCCATCATGTGTGGTTCATTCTCATGGTTCCAGCTATTGGTGAAACCAGTTATGTTTGCAAGAGGAATTATAGACTTCACAACAAATTTGTCTTTCAGTCTGTACCGAATGTTGGCCAAGAGAAGCATCCATGTTAGTAGGAAGAACATATGTTTTTTCTAGATCTTTGCTTTTGGAGCTACATATTTGTATATGATCTATGAATCATTGAGATGCATTAACATGTTGATTTCATGTATGGGAATCATACTAGTTGGTTTTAGTTGTGGCTGATCTTTGCTTTTGGAGCTACATATTTGTATATGATCTGTGAATCATTGAGATGCATTAACAGTTCCTTATATCTGTTCGCTCAGTGTTTACAAGTTACTGATCGATCACTAGCTAGCCTACTAATGCGCTTCTGGCTGTTTTAGTTGCGACGCAAGATCCGAAGTGGCAGTTTTTTGAATAAAAATGCCTACCTCTAAAGAAACTGACAAGCTGCTCTGAAGAAAATGCCATGCGAATCTGAAGAAACTGCCAGCGAAAACGTTCGCAAATGCCTTATCTCCAAGCTAAAGTTCATCAACTAATGCCCTCAGCTGCGACTCATTGCATGCTGCTCCGCGTACTGGCTGCGAGCGATTTTGAGTGCCTGCATGCAGCTGGCCATAATTAAGGCAGCTAACTGATGCGAAAAAAGATGTGCTTTAATTGTTGCGGGCCTTTTAAATCCGTGGAATCATTATTGATAAGGAGGGAGATGATTCGAGTGCACTCGTTTAACCGTCATGCCGGCGTGCGACCAAGCACGGACGGGACGGGACGGCACAGTCAGAATTTCAGTTTCTCTAGTTTTCCACGGCAAGCTGGCGCGATAAGCCATGCCTGCTTAATTATGCATTGAATTCCGATGACCGTCATGCTACCTTCCGCCTATATGTACTGTTTCCTGGCCTTCTATGGTGGCACCGTGACCCAACTCGCCCTATCCTCATAAGCCCCCACTGGCCCGACGTCACTCGCCACTTATCCTCGCTCTCGCCACGTCCGCCATGCCCCCGCCCGTCCGCGATAGGCGAGGCCTGAGGCGGTCACCACCAGAACTAGTGTTCGGTTTTTCACCGGATGGCAGAC
Organism: Thinopyrum obtusiflorum; assembly: GCA_036873465.1. Taxonomy (NCBI): domain Eukaryota; kingdom Viridiplantae; phylum Streptophyta; class Magnoliopsida; order Poales; family Poaceae; genus Thinopyrum; species Thinopyrum obtusiflorum. Next base: position 37,616 of record JAAAWM010011119.1, read on the forward strand.
GGAGGGAGGAGGCATTCTATCAGTCTTTAGATGGAAATGCGGAGATCGAAGAGTTGTTGGAGTGCGACCGCTTGGCGGAGGAGCAGCGTATCGCCGATTTGCGCCGCCAGCGGGACATGGAGCAGCAGCGCACCAACGCTCTGAGTCGCGAGCAGAGCGCCCGCACCTGGGCCGACTACGTGGAGGCCGGCGCCCAGCAAATAGCCCTGGAGGCTGTCGGGCACGCACGCATTCTCGACGCCGATTTTTACTACCAGCTCGTCAAGTGGGTTTCCCGCTTAGAAGCCGAAGCTTCGGTGGACCACGCCGGCATGGAAAGGGCCAACGCGCGCGAGCAACGCGCCCTATCGCACCTCTGGCAAGTCCGAGGTGAGGCGGAGGACGCCAGTGCCGGCGTTTAGCGTGTACCGCAGATGGCGGCCGGCATCGTCTAGTTAGCTAAGAGTAAGTTAGTAGTTGTACGCTACTAGAGCATTAGTGGGAGTAGATAGTTAACTTGGCTACGATTTTTGTCAACGTGGAAGTTCAGTACTCTATATGTGGATCAGACCTGTTACTTTGATCTGAATGTTGAACTTTCCATTTGAATGTATGGAATGGGCTGTTATTTTTTTAAATGGGTTGTATTTGTCCTCCACGGGTTTAGAGGCTGACTTGTGGGCCTACCAAGTTCGCGTACACAATCAGGAGATGATTGTACGTGGAGAGGATGACAGCAGGGACCCGCCAAGGTCACGGTAGTACGCAAGCAAGTGCCTCCTTATTTCAATCGAATAAAAAAATGGCTCCTCCTAATGGATTTCTGACATCTGGGTCCCATGCCATTGTCAACATAGTCAATAAACGAGAGAGTTGCACAACGAACGGCTGACACCAGGGACCCAGCAGCTCGCCCAGTTATTTTTTTTGGGTTAATTTGATAAATGCCACTCCAAATCTGGTGTTTCTGAGAAATGCCACTGCAATTTCCAAACTTTGAAAAATGCCATTTCATGCCATTTCCAGTGGCATTCTTCGAAGTCTGGAGTGGCGTTTTTCAAAGTTTGCAAATTGCAGTGGCGTTTTCCAAAGTTTGCAAAAATTGCAGTGGCATTTTTCAAAGTTTGGAAATTGCAGTGGCATTTTTATGAATCGCCATATTTGTTGTGGCATTTATCTAATTTGTTTTCGAGACAGAAGCAGGGTGTCGACTGGGCTGTGCGGGGCACTCTGGCCTGTCTAGACAGCCTTCTCTTTTATGTATACCACAGACCAGCCCAGTAGTTTTTTTTTCTTTCTGAAAATGGCTAGCCCAGTTTTTCTGTGATTTGCCAAGTAAGTCGCTTTGTCAGGCCTGTTGGGCTACAAATCTTTCAAGACGAGGAGAGCTTCATTCGGCTGGACGAGAAAATGGCCTATCAGTAATGAGAAATTGGCTGTACATTTTTAAAACACATCAAACCGGCAATTACTTTCAAATTTCTTTTTTTTCATTTCAAGATTTTAAATTGCATTAATTTTTATGTGTGGACAATTTGTTGGATTTTATATTGATATACATTTATTTTCAAAATCAGTTTGAATGTGACTCGAAATTTCGGGATTAAAAATAGTTCGGACCGCACCAAAATATGCAACATTTCGTATAACTTTTTAACCGTGGCCACAATATGGGCTGTAATGCTAACAAAAATAATATGGGCTCCAAAAAACCCTTAAGAATTAGTAAATGGGCTGTAAATTATTAGAAATAATGGCAGATGGGCTGTATGCTGTTTTCCACATATTTGAGGCTTTCCTAAAAAAAAAGGTTGACGCACAAGCAGTGACTGTTGGATGTCCATCCAACGGCCGTCGTGCTTCTTCAATCTCTGCTCTTCCTGCTACAGCCACTCAAACAAGCACCGGCGGGACTGCCTGCTCCCTCCTCCCAGCGGCCGGCTGTGCTGCCGCGCAGGCCTCACCGCCCCACCGTACTCCCATCGCTGGCCTAGCCATCCCTCTACTCACCCACACCTGCTGTTATTCCCCGGCGATGGCAGACGAACCAATAAACCCTCGTACAGTTGTACTCCTCTCTGCGTGGGAAACAACTGCCGAGTCATCCCTGCCTCCGTGTCATTCCCTTCCTAGGCCTCGCCGTCGTCCACCGCCCTGGTGCTCTCGGCGCGGTCTGGTCAACGTGGTCAACGATCGACATGCATCTGAAGTGGACTGTACGTGGAGAGTCTGACAGCTGGGTCCACGGCCGCACGCAAGGAAATGCCTCCTTATTATGCGCAAAATAATGATTCCTGCACCTGACATCTGGGACCCACCGAAAGGGCCTCTGTATTTTGTGAAAAAATGTTACCGCCGCTGACAGCTCGGACCCACCAGCTATATCTTTGCACGCAAGGAAGTGCGTCCTTATTACGCACAAAAAAATGAATACTCCCCCTGCTAGCTGGGACCCAGTATAGTGGCAGGCTGACTTGTGGGCCTACTAAGTTGACAGGGACAGAGGGCTTTGTCAACTTAGTCAATATGCATGATTCTAGCTCCAGTGACCGTACGATGTCCATCCAACGGCCGTAGTGCTTCTTCAACCTCTGGTCTTCTTGCTCCAGCCGCCCAAACCTGCACCGGTCGTGCCTCATGCTCCTGCCTCCCGTGGCCGGCTGCAATGCGGCGGAGGCCTCACCGCCCCCTACTACTCCCACCACTGGCCAGGCCATCCCTCTAATCACCCACACCCCCTGTTATTCTGTGGCGATGGTAGCCTCACACCGCAGCGAACCAGTGAACTCTCATACTCCTCTACGCGTGGGAATCCACCACCGCGTCTTCCCCGGCTCCGCGTCGTCCCCTTCCTAGGCCTCACCGTCGTCCACCGCCCTGGTGCTCTCGGCGCGGCGTGGTCAACGTGGTCAAGGAACGGCTTCCATCGGACATGGACTGTACGTGGAGAGGCTGACAGCTGGGTCCACGGCCGCAGCAAGGAAGTGCCTCCTTATTATGCACAAAATAATTATTCCTCCACCTGACAGTGGGGACCCACCGAACGGGCCACCGTATTTCGCGAAAAAACATTTCCCCCTGACTGCTGGGACCCACCAGCTACATCTTCGCACGCAAGGAAGTGCGTCCGGGCAAAAAAAATGATTCGCCCCCATGACTGCTGGGACCCACCAGCTACATCTTCGCAGGCAAGGAAGTGCCTGACAGTCGGGACCCACCTGGTCAAAGCGTACGTAGCGTTGTCATTCTGGTCGCGAACGTGTACATACATATTGGTCGATGTAGAGGCGCACACGTGTCATAGTAGAGGTGCGCACGTAGCATGTACACGTACGTACAGCGGCCAGGGTGCAAGAAAGTAAATACGGCCACATACGTACATACGGGCGGGGTCTCGAATGCCTACTTGCGCATACGTACGGCCAGGGCTCGTGTACTTGGCTGGGTCGGAACGGAGAAACAGCGTCGTCGTCATGTTCATGGGGAGCCAACCAGCTGGGTCGGAACGGAATGCGTCGTCATGTTCATCGGGAGGGCTTGGACAGAACAGCCGATGGAAACGAGGCCTGGCGTACCGCAGAACGGAGGAAACGGCCTTGTGTTCGACCGGCCACGTTCAAAACGGGATCCTGTTCATTGGGAGGGGTCTGGCGTACCGCAAAACGAAGGAAACGGCCTCCTAAAGTCGAAACGGGGGTCCTGTTGATCGGGAGGGGTGTGGCATACCGCAAAACAAAGGAAACGGACTTGTGTTGGAGCGCTACGGTCGAAACGGGGGTCTTGTTCATCGGGAGGGGTGGGGCATACCGCAAAACGGGACTCCACGGGATATTGTTCATCTCCACCGTCGACCCCCTCCAGCCTCCACAGGCTACTGTTCATCCACCGTCGACCTCCTCCAGCCTCCACCTGTGACTGTTCATCCACGGGCTCCTGTTCATCCAGCCTCCACCGCGCGCTACTCCACCGGCTACTGTTCAACCAGCCCTCTCCTTGGGCTCCTGTTCAACCACCCCTCCATTAGCTACTGTTCATCCAGCCCTCCACCATCTACTGTTCATCCTGCCCTCCACGGGGTGGTCCTGTTCATCCTGCCCTCCACGGGGTCCTGTTCATCCAGCCCCAACCAGCTCGAACGATCGGGGTCCTGTTCATCCACCCCCACCGGGAACTGTTCATCCAAACCCCCCAGCAACGCTCACTGTTCATCCAGAGGCAACGCCACGGGATCCTGTTCATCCACCCACACCAGGAATTGTTCATCCAAACCCCCCCAGCAATGCTCAGTGTTCATCTAGAGGCAGCATCGATCGGCTTTAGTTAGCAGCAGTAGCGAAGGAATCGCTCGATCGGGTTCAGTTAACAGCCATCGATCGATCGCTCGGGTTCAGTAACGCGTAGCCTGTAGTGCAATCGCTCGGGTTCAGTTAGAGCCCAACGCCTCGCTCGGGTTCAGTTAGAGCCCAACACCTCGCACCCACGCGCGTGCGTGTACGAGAGAAACGCGCATCGCTCGGCCCCGACCACCCACACCGTAACCGGGAACACCCCGATATTTTCCTCGCCCTCACTTCTACCATGGTTTTTCCATCATGGACGGCCCAAAGAATGTCATGCAGCTGCGTCTCCGGCCCGCCTAGGATGAAAAGCCCATTTTCTGTCATGATTTTTTGTCATAGAAGTAGGACCCCACCACATCTATGATGATACTGTGTTTTGTCACAATTATCGTCATAGAAGTGTCATAAGTATGAAAGAAAAGATTTTCATTCGGCCCAAAATGTCACGGATGTGTCTTTTTTTTGTAGTGTTTCCTCTGCATGACCTGTCATTGCCACAGTAAATAGATGAAACCCACTAGCATGAGTAGGAGTTGTTTGAGCCTTGATGTGCCTACTCATTCATGTTTGTTGTCATGCCTGCTACTGCTTAGAGTTGAGTCAGGTCTGATTCATCGGGGATGAATTGGAAAGTTTTGAACATGTCCTACTATTGAGAGCTAAGTGTGTGAACATGATTTGGTAAAGGTAGCGGTGAGAGGCCATGTAGGAGTAATGGTGGGTTGTCTCATTGAAACCGTCCTCAGGAACTGCGTTCTGTGTTTGTGATCCATGAATAGCTACTACCACACATTGGGATCCTTAATTGACTCTCTTGACTTATTAATCGCCTTGATCTCTGTCCAGGAGTTGCAACTAGTTTCTGGTGTTTGTAGGATATGTGTTGGAGGCCGTGCGTAGCGCTGACCCTAGGGGTGGGCTATGATGCGGTAGATACACCGTGGCACGGTGTACCGAGTTGCCCCTTTGGTGTCTCGGGAACCCTACACACATCTTTGGGGCCGTGAGCGACACCCCGGCCGGATCTCCTTGTGGATGGAACCCGAATAGGCGATAAACCTGGACTAGAGACTTGTGTGATTAGTCAGGTCATGGCCGACACCCTCGCCAGGCCTCCGCTTGAAGGTTGCCGAGATACATGACGTGTACATGGCGGTAAGTGGCGAGAGCGTGTGTGAAGAAGTACACCCCTGCAGGGTTAACATCATCCATTCGAATAGCCGCGTCCGCGGTAAAGGACCTCTGGGTTGCCTATACAGTTCATAGACAAGTGAAAGTGGATACTCTAAAATGCGCAAGATAAGCGTGAGTGCTACGGATGGCGTTCTCGTAGGGAGATGGGAGCGAATCCATAGTGGTGTATTGATTGGTGAATATGTGGACTCGTGTGCATCACCTCAAAAGAGTTACTTGCAGTAGTAGTTCAGGTTAGCCACTGAGTCAAAGCTGGCTTGCTGTAGTTAAACCCCACCATCCCTTTGTTGATAATGATGCATATGTAGTTAGTTCTGATGTAAGTCTTGCTGGGTACATTTGTACTCACGTTTGCTTAATTTATGTTTTTGCAGAGAGACTTCAGTCTCGCTAGTAGTTCCGTGTGGACTTCGATGTTTAGCTTAATACCTCAGCTACGATCTTGTGCCCTCGGCAGGATCTGGTAGATAGTCAGGCTTCTCAGCCTTTTTCATTTGTAGATGTCTGTACTCAGACATGTTAAGCTTCCACATGTGCTATTGCTTGTATGACTTGAATGCTGGGTCATGAGACCCATGTTTGTAATATCTGACTCTTCACAGTCTTATGAATAAATACTTTGAGTCGTAGAGTTTTGTTGTGATGCCATGTTGTATTTACACATATCGAGCATATTGTGTGTATGATTGAAATGCTTGGTATGTGTGGGATCCGACAACCTAGTTGTCTATCCTTGGTAGCCTCTCTTATGGGGAAATGTAGTCTAGTGCTTCCACTGAGCCATGGTAGTCTGCTACAACCCGGTTTACCGGAGTCCTTTTTGCCCAGTTGCTACTGCTCCGGAACACTTAGACTGGCCAGCTGTCCTTCTTCGATCCTGTGTCTGTCCCTTCAGGAAAATGTCACGCGGTGTCTTTCGGAGTCCTGTTAGCCTGCTACAGCCCGGATTCCCGGAGTCCTGCTAGCCCAGTTGCTACAGCCCGAATTCACTCGCTGATGACTGACACATTCGTTGTTGGGTCATGTATGCCTGTCCCTGTAAGTTAGTGCCACTTTGGGTTCATGACTAGTCATGTCGGCCCGGGTTCTCTGTCATCTGGATGCTAGCGACACTACCATATACGTGAGCCAAAAGGCGCAAACGGTCCCGGGCCAAGTAAGGTGGCACCCGTGGGGATACCGTGCGTGAGGCCGCAAAGTGATATGATGTGTTACATGCTAGATCAATGTGGCTTAGGATCGGGGTCCTGACAGCTTTGGTATCAGAGCCTGACTGCCTGTAGGATTACCAAGCCAAACTGGTCAAAGTTGAGTCTAGAAGTGCTTTAGTTATATGTAAGGGAATTGATTGTGGGAAGGGACGTAAGGCTCTTTTTACTCCTTTACCTTATGCCCTTCTGATCTGAGTCATCCTCTTCTTTCCTACGTGGGTTAAGGAACTAGGCTTTCTCTTCTTTCTATCAGGATCACGTGTTACTAATCTGTAGACTTATATGATTGTTGGTTTCAAGCCCCAGTTTAGTTCCTACTATTTTCTATGTGTTGACAGTTGATCTCAGAACCTTGATAGTGTGATGTTAAGTGGTCATGCCACTATTTTGCAGGATGTCTCCAAACTTTTTGAGCATTTACAGCCGTTATGCTGTCCGAGTCATCCCAGGTTTCTAAATAGTTTGATGCATTTGCAAATCCCTTCTTACCGTTCTCGATGTACCTTTGGGCCAGATTAACCACACTAATCGCCGAGTTGAGGTACTCCATTGCCTCGCCGTATATGTTGAAGCCATTATTATGACCCTAGGCATCCTAGAGAACCACCCACTAATCTAGCAATGCTTTATATTCCCAGGTGATGATTCTGGCCGTCATTCTCGAAAGCATCCCGTGATGCCATTTAGTTAGTAGGCATTCCATTCCTGGGTTCTTGAACCCGAGATTCACTCTACTCATTCATGTTGGTAGTGTTTGCTAGTTCCTTTATGATATTAGTAACCTTTGCGATAGTCCCCGAGGTCCTTGGTATCTCATTCTTCCAATACCATGAACCATCATGGCAGAAGTTCTTTTGAACCAAAAGATCACAACCAGGGTGATCTTGAGGAGTACTCCATTCATATTGTGAATCTGCCAGTTCTACCTTTATGCATGGGTTATCCGGAAGTAATATGTTGAACTCATTCGACATGCTAATCTATGCGTCCAGAACTGAGAAAATTATATGTTCCTTTGAGTTGTTCTCTTTAGTTGTATCCTAACCTCCGTCTATCATTTGATATTCAAGAGCATGTCATGCATTCATGCTCATCGATACCTCATATTCTTGTGGTTCGTCAAGCCATTCTATCCCGGACTGACTAGGAGAAACAAACTCCAGTACCTCATCCATATCTAGGATTGGGTCAAAGTAGTTGTATTCCGCAGATCAAAATGCCAAACGAGCTTTTGTTCTGTTCTACCTTCGAGTATTACCCCCTTTATGTCAAGAATATCATAGGAATTGCACCACCTCTTATGAATTCTTGACGTAGTGATACTCCTCGCCATCATCATTCATTTCTTGGTTCCGTGTTGTTGCAACTGGAATGCCGACAAGTGAACTATGATGTGTGAAATCAATACTCCTAGCAACCCCGTTGCTTGGTAGTTAATGGACAATAAACTCATTCTTAGCTTGTTGGTTATTGAATTATCATTCTAAGATTGATCGTGCTTCCTAGTCCATATTTCTGGTGCACACTTCGATCAATGAGTTAGGATTGTGTAATCCATCACTCTCCTGATCACATCGTCTTGCCCTGAAAAGCAAGATTGTTTTCGAGCTTAATAACATATCGGTGGTTCATGATTTTCTGGATATCTTCTCGGAAGTATTACCAGGTTGTCACCTGACCGCTATGTTGAGTTCGTGATCAAGTTGGTTTTTCCATAAACCACCCTTTGTCAAAGGATCTATTTTGGTTACCCCTGAACTAGTTGGATAAGCTAAACAATAGCTTAGAGAGTTGGAAGATAAAAGCTCTATCCGACTTAGTTCATTTTAGGGGATATCTTGTATGTGTGTTGAAGAAAGATGGTATTTTCATCGATTGACCCTCATGATCAGTTAATGGACCTATCATCTTATCCAATCTTTGATTCGAGTATGGGCTATCCTCAAATCAAATCAGAACCAACAATATTCGTAATGTTGTCTTACTCGTGGTTGTTTCCTCGAGCATACACCATTATATCTTTTGGGTATGACCAATGCTATCACCTTGTTCACACAATTGTGGAATTCCACTTATATGGAAGCCTGGATGAACTGTTGTTGAGCCCATCGGCAACATTTTTATCTCCTCCATGATTCATGATGAACATTAAAGCTAGCATTGGAAACTTTGTAAGCATTGCCTTCATGTTCCACTCATGATGTATACGTTTGGATGAAATAAGTGACTTCCTCTAACTCACGTGCATTTGGTGCAAGTTGCCGCCGTGAATTCGAGAAAGTTAGTTTTGCTTCCTCTGGAATCATCCCAAGTCAGTCATGCATGTGCGAAGTATTCTATGGTCTGATAGACTGATCATCTTCATTCCATATGTATTCCCTAGCACCTAAAGCCACTGATTGATTTGTTCAAGGATAAGGAGTTTGTCGTGCTAATACTAGTTCATGCACAAGATTCCGTTAACCTCAATGATGGTTCCCCATCTGAACTAGGTAGTGTTTTATTGTAAGACTACTATGTGGTCATGCTTGTCTGGGACAACATGTTCACATGTGTGTAGCAGAACCTGCTCATGTTTTGGAGCTTACTACCATAGTCCATTTCCCGAGAATCTTGCAACATCATCTCGTTGATTTGTGTTGCAACTTTTCCTTTTCAGACATCTTGTCTGGAATATCCTGTTACCAACCAGATCTGAATCTTAGGCAGATATGATGGTTGGAACATTCCCAACATTTGCATTTTGTTTCGAGCTTGCACCACCATTGTGCCAATTTCCCATGGGCTGCCCCTCTTAGTAATTGCTATTCAGGATCATCTTGAGAAGTGGTCCTACCATGGGTCCCATCCATTTCTGATGATAAGAAAAAAATCATCCATTGCGTTGTCTTCAACAAGGTAGTCCTTATCATCCATTCTAGTATGAGTATGCCATTTCTTCGAACTCTTTGAATCGATCAATTGTGATTTTCCTTAGGCTGGTATAGAGAGTTTCAATGATCTCTGTATCAAAAGTAATTCCTTTTGTCACTTAGGGGAATATTTCCACGAGCCACCTTCCTTAAGGTGTCCCATTATGGAATCATGGCAGGTAACTCCTCGCTACTTTGAACTCATGTACCATCTTACTCAAGCGTGGAATTTTTGCCTACCAATTCGAACCTTCGTCATCTGTTTCTTCCATCCCTCTCTATGCGTGTTTTGTGTCTCAATTGGAGAGATGTTCTTACGTCTCACTCCATGAATTAATCTTGAGTGCTCGATCTCCGAGGAGATAGTTTCCTGCAGAGTTTCTTTCTGTCGTCATCGTGTTGGATGAAGATCTCGAAAGCAAAGACATCAAGATCAATTTGAAGCAATGAATCAACATCTTCAAGAAGGGTAATTGGATCATAAAGATCGTGTTAGCCTTGTGTCCCCTCTGTCTTCTTACCCTACGCCTGAATCTCGGGATGAGATTCTTGTTTAGTGGGGGTGAGTTGTCACATCCCTAGTTCTGGTTTGCCTAGTGCTAGCATCTGGTGTTGCATCATGTTTACATCTCCCAGAAAGTTGAAATGGGGATGACAGAAACCCCCAGCACCACTTAAACCAACTAGGGTTTACTAAAATCCTTTTCAATGAACCTGGAATGCCCTTCTAAAATGTTCATCATTTTTGCCTTGGTCTAGAACCTCTGACAAAAATGGTGCACAATTTTCTACGAAAACATAGGGTCACTGGATTAAATCATACTCTATTTGCATTTGGGCATTTAAATACTATAAAATATTTTAAATATCCAAATAATCATAAACTAAAATGTTTATTGTTGGATTCCAAACAATGGGCATGAGAAGTTTCATGATTTTTGAGTTAGTTTTAGTATTTTTAATAAAGCTCTAAAGTTGCAGAAAAATAGAAAATCAGAAACAAAGTAGTAAAGAGAGAGAGTGTGGACTTACCTGATGCAGCCCACCTAGCGGCCCAGCTACGGCCCAGTACTCTAGAGGGCCCAGCCCACCTCCTCACCGCATCGTCTACCTCCTGCCAGTAGGAGCAGGGGCGCGTGGTCGCTGCGCGCGTGCCAGCTCCTGCTTCCACCGCGATGCCCGGCTCTTCTGAACGCGCCACGGAGATGCCCAGAGACCTCTCCCCCTCCCCCTCACTTGCTGCTCTCTCTCCCCTCCTCTGTTTCTCTCGCATGCAGCCACCGAGCGGAGCTCGTCGCCGCTGTCCACCGCCACCGCGGCCATTGGCCCTCCCTAGTCAAGTCAGCGTGACCAAGAGAACCGCCTCGGTTCTGTCTTCCTCCTCGACGCCCCACACAACCGGGGACGTGCTACAGCGCCTGCATCGCCCTCTTCTTCAACCTCGGTCCGCCGAGATCACCGGCGACCTCCCGCCATCACCAGCCCTTCCCTGAGCTCGCCGAGGCCACCGCTGCACTCACCGTGAGCTCCTCTTCCTGCTCCCCCTATCCATGTCCCTCGAGCTGCCCCTAACCTCATTGGCCATCACGGCCGAGAGCTCGGCTCCACCGGCCATGTCGCCGCCATGGCCACATACGCGTAAGCTTGAAACCGAGCACGTCACCGTGGGGGGGGGGGGGGGGGGGGGGGGGGGGGGGGGGGGGGGGGGGGGGGGGGGGGGGGGGGGGGGGGGGGGGGGGGGGGGGGGGGGGGGGGGGGGGGGGGGGGGGGGGGGGGGGGGGGGGGGGGGGGGGGGGGGGGGGGGGGGGGGGGGGGGGGGGGGGGGGGGGGGGGGGGGGGGGGGGGGGGGGGGGGGGGGGGGGGGGGGGGGGGGGGGGGGGGGGGGGGGGGGGGGGGGGGGGGGGGGGGGGGGGGGGGGGGGGGGGGGGGGGGGGGGGGGGGGGGGGGGGGGGGGGGGGGGGGGGGGGGGGGGGGGGGGGGGGGGGGGGGGGGGGGGGGGGGGGGGGGGGGGGGGGGGGGGGGGGGGGGGGGGGGGGGGGGGGGGGGGGGGGGGGGGGGGGGGGGGGGGGGGGGGGGGGGGGGGGGGGGGGGGGGGGGGGGGGGGGGGGGGGGGGGGGGGGGGGGGGGGGGGGGGGGGGGGGGGGGGGGGGGGGGGGGGGGGGGGGGGGGGGGGGGGGGGGGGGGGGGGGGGGGGGGGGGGGGGGGGGGGGGGGGGGGGGGGGGGGGGGGGGGGGGGGGGGGGGGGGGGGGGGGGGGGGGGGGGGGGGGGGGGGGGGGGGGGGGGGGGGGGGGGGGGGGGGGGGGGGGGGGGGGGGGGGGGGGGGGGGGGGGGGGGGGGGGGGGGGGGGGGGGGGGGGGGGGGGGGGGGGGGGGGGGGGGGGGGGGGGGGGGGGGGGGGGGGGGGGGGGGGGGGGGGGGGGGGGGGGGGGGGGGGGGGGGGGGGGGGGGGGGGGGGGGGGGGGGGGGGGGGGGGGGGGGGGGGGGGGGGGGGGGGGGGGGGGGGGGGGGGGGGGGGGGGGGGGGGGGGGGGGGGGGGGGGGGGGGGGGGGGGGGGGGGGGGGGGGGGGGGGGGGGGGGGGGGGGGGGGGGGGGGGGGGGGGGGGGGGGGGGGGGGGGGGGGGGGGGGGGGGGGGGGGGGGGGGGGGGGGGGGGGGGGGGGGGGGGGGGGGGGGGGGGGGGGGGGGGGGGGGGGGGGGGGGGGGGGGGGGGGGGGGGGGGGGGGGGGGGGGGGGGGGGGGGGGGGGGGGGGGGGGGGGGGGGGGGGGGGGGGGGGGGGGGGGGGGGGGGGGGGGGGGGGGGGGGGGGGGGGGGGGGGGGGGGGGGGGGGGGGGGGGGGGGGGGGGGGGGGGGGGGGGGGGGGGGGGGGGGGGGGGGGGGGGGGGGGGGGGGGGGGGGGGGGGGGGGGGGGGGGGGGGGGGGGGGGGGGGGGGGGGGGGGGGGGGGGGGGGGGGGGGGGGGGGGGGGGGGGGGGGGGGGGGGGGGGGGGGGGGGGGGGGGGGGGGGGGGGGGGGGGGGGGGGGGGGGGGGGGGGGGGGGGGGGGGGGGGGGGGGGGGGGGGGGGGGGGGGGGGGGGGGGGGGGGGGGGGGGGGGGGGGGGGGGGGGGGGGGGGGGGGGGGGGGGGGGGGGGGGGGGGGGGGGGGGGGGGGGGGGGGGGGGGGGGGGGGGGGGGGGGGGGGGGGGGGGGGGGGGGGGGGGGGGGGGGGGGGGGGGGGGGGGGGGGGGGGGGGGGGGGGGGGGGGGGGGGGGGGGGGGGGGGGGGGGGGGGGGGGGGGGGGGGGGGGGGGGGGGGGGGGGGGGGGGGGGGGGGGGGGGGGGGGGGGGGGGGGGGGGGGGGGGGGGGGGGGGGGGGGGGGGGGGGGGGGGGGGGGGGGGGGGGGGGGGGGGGGGGGGGGGGGGGGGGGGGGGGGGGGGGGGGGGGGGGGGGGGGGGGGGGGGGGGGGGGGGGGGGGGGGGGGGGGGGGGGGGGGGGGGGGGGGGGGGGGGGGGGGGGGGGGGGGGGGGGGGGGGGGGGGGGGGGGGGGGGGGGGGGGGGGGGGGGGGGGGGGGGGGGGGGGGGGGGGGGGGGGGGGGGGGGGGGGGGGGGGGGGGGGGGGGGGGGGGGGGGGGGGGGGGGGGGGGGGGGGGGGGGGGGGGGGGGGGGGGGGGGGGGGGGGGGGGGGGGGGGGGGGGGGGGGGGGGGGGGGGGGGGGGGGGGGGGGGGGGGGGGGGGGGGGGGGGGGGGGGGGGGGGGGGGGGGGGGGGGGGGGGGGGGGGGGGGGGGGGGGGGGGGGGGGGGGGGGGGGGGGGGGGGGGGGGGGGGGGGGGGGGGGGGGGGGGGGGGGGGGGGGGGGGGGGGGGGGGGGGGGGGGGGGGGGGGGGGGGGGGGGGGGGGGGGGGGGGGGGGGGGGGGGGGGGGGGGGGGGGGGGGGGGGGGGGGGGGGGGGGGGGGGGGGGGGGGGGGGGGGGGGGGGGGGGGGGGGGGGGGGGGGGGGGGGGGGGGGGGGGGGGGGGGGGGGGGGGGGGGGGGGGGGGGGGGGGGGGGGGGGGGGGGGGGGGGGGGGGGGGGGGGGGGGGGGGGGGGGGGGGGGGGGGGGGGGGGGGGGGGGGGGGGGGGGGGGGGGGGGGGGGGGGGGGGGGGGGGGGGGGGGGGGGGGGGGGGGGGGGGGGGGGGGGGGGGGGGGGGGGGGGGGGGGGGGGGGGGGGGGGGGGGGGGGGGGGGGGGGGGGGGGGGGGGGGGGGGGGGGGGGGGGGGGGGGGGGGGGGGGGGGGGGGGGGGGGGGGGGGGGGGGGGGGGGGGGGGGGGGGGGGGGGGGGGGGGGGGGGGGGGGGGGGGGGGGGGGGGGGGGGGGGGGGGGGGGGGGCAAAGCTTGTGTGCCGAAAAATAACTTCTGCATAGCTTGTTCTAAGGACGATGTCAACACTCCATCGGCCATTTTGCATGTTCTTAGGACGATAAGTATATATTGGTCATTGCTTGTTTGAACCTCTTGATGCAAACTTGGGTGAAAACTTCTCAGCTTCTATAACAATCCGGTGATAAGGTTCCATAGATCAAAACCATCCTCCGAGCCATATTTTTCACCTTTTCGCTAGGATTTTACAGATAATCAAGAATGAACTTCCTTCAATCCTTACTTCGCCTGCATAAAAGTTACATTAGTGGCCGAAGCGGTGGGCTTCGGTTCGGCCTTACCTATGTTGACAAGACCTAGCATCGGCTATTGATAGAAATGCAATACACCATGGTTAACATAGTAGCCGGATGCTTGCTGTGCCAACTCTTTCGAATTGTCATGTCTAGATATATGAACAATTTTAAAGCAACCCAAGGTAAATCTGCATCTAGACATACCCTAAGATAAACTATAAGTGATTCGTCAAAACATTGATAACCCTTGGATATTTGTTGCACTACTAATAACAAATCACCGGAAGCCTCAATATGTATAGCACCTATAGCAAGGCAAAGCTCCAATCCGAATAACAATGCATATTCGGCTTTGATCATTGTGCAAAAATATTTTAAGCGGCATGAGGCTTCACAAAATAGCTCTATATGGAGATAAATAAACAACACCAACACCTTGGCCATTGCTACAAATTTAACCATCAATATATAATCTCCATGGTACTAGAGAGATCAAGCTAAAATCAATATTAGGCATGATGTCAATATGATGCTCAATAATAAGATCAACCATGACTTGGCCTTACGTAAATTTTGAAAACTAATAAGCCAAAGCACACTCAATCAAAACATAAGTTCACTTTGCAATTTTGGTGAATTGGTCTATGCATAATATCTTCAATGGAATCAATTTGACAAATTCCTTTGCAAGCACTTATCTCAATCTCTACTCAAACTAAGGACGATGTTAGAATACCACACCGGCCATTCTTAGATATATTCTTAGGGCGATAGATAAGTATCGGCCATTACCATGAGGTCCATGTAGAATTCCTTCACCAAATCATGTATAGCCGAAATAAACAAATGAAATAGCAATCAAATATTTCAGCCCTTTAGATTAGCAAGAAAAAAAATGTAGCTAATAAAATGTATAGAGATTTGGTAATACCCTCTCATGATGCAGAAAATTATGTCGCTTCCATGGATCAAAATAAATCCAGGGAGGGTAATTGATCATACCTGATGATGAATTCCATGGCAAAGGCATCAATGGTATGGTTGAAGAATATGGATGGTGTGCTAACCGAAGATTTTGATGGGGTGATGCAAACCTTCGGCTTAATTGTTTTTGGCTTCCATCCTTCTCTTTCTTCACTTTTGTAACACTTGTTGCAATAGAAGGTTGCACATCATTTTTGTTATGAATGATCCTCTTGGGAACCCATGCCCTGTTCTTCTGTCTCAGCTCTTGTGCACTAAGATTTTTTAATTCTTTCTTTTGCCAATATGATAAGCTGAGTGGGCATCTCGGCTGTGATTCCGTTTTGACCAATGGCAATTCCTTTTCGGCCTTGTGCACTCTCCACTTCTCTTCTTCAGATTTGGCACTTTGCTTCTCAATAATTGGTTGGTTCGTCTCATTGCCTTTAGTAGCCAATGTCAACACTTTAACTGGCTCTTTTTCATTTGAGATCAAATCTGAAGTTCCACTCTTACGACCATCTCTTTTAACATGGTAAACTTGCTTGACCACCTCTTTCTTCTTCCATGAGTTCTGGACCGATTCCTTATGATTGAAACGGTCTTTAACATGTGATTGTTCAAATGTTGATCTTCTCGGAGCTGCATAATATTGGTGAGATCGTCTAAAATAAGATGGAGAATGTGCCCTTGTATCATACCTGTCCCATGATGGATATGGATCTATATGAGCATAGGGAGGCATCCACGGCATTGGCATTAGCGGCCCAAAATAAGGATATGAATATGTTGCATTAAAATTCTCACTTTGCCAATACCAATCCTCATATTTGCGCCTTGGGGGTGATCTTGGTTTCTTTGCATGATTTGGCTGATAAGCATTCTTCTCTTCACTCTTCTTTTGATATTTATCCAATAGTTCAGCGAAGGTGATTTTTGATCTCTTACACTTGCGCTTATTTCGGCCTTTGTTTTCTTTTGGTTTGCTTTCGTCGATCATTGGATTTGCTTGCTGCCCCCCAGTCCTTGGCATCTCCATTGTAGCTTCGATGGAATTCTCACCCTAAAGATTATGTTCATTATGCTCTTCAACAACTTGATTACTTGAAAGCTCGATCCCATCACCTGTAGTTTTTACCTTCTTTTTAAATGGATCGGCTTGAAGCAGCCGATGCAAAAACCTTTTGCCATCAGGACCAATTGGAATAGACTCGTCATTTGTTGGTGTCTCAAAAAATTTTAATCGTCCTTTATCAATGGCCGATTTAACTATTTGACGGAACATGTTGCAATTCTCAAAATTATGCTTGGACGAATCATGCAACTTACAATACATTCGTCCCTGGACAAATGGCTCAACATGGTGATCAAGAATTCTAATATAATTATTTCTCAACAACAAATCAAATATTTGATCACACATGCTTGAATTGAAGGTAAAAATTTTATTCTCTAGCCGATCTTGTTGCGAGAACGGCTTTGGAGTTAAGCAAACGAATGGTTCAGATTTTGCATCACCCCATTCGGCTATGCATTGTGTTTTGCACTCTATCTCCGATGTCTTTGGATAAGAAACTATACTGGCATCGGTTTGCTCAGAAGATTTTAACCTTGGCTTTAAATTTCTGAAACAAAAATAGTTAGAACATACATGTCTCAATTGAGACCATGTGTAAGCCAAGTAAGAAATAAGCAAAGCTACCCAATTAGATATGAGCTTTAGATAAAGCAATGGGGAAAGCCTTGGCTGCAATAATTTTTCGCTATCGGTCTTTCTGAATGGCACAATGGGTTGACCAATATGCTCAATAACAATTTTATTGCTAACAAGTAAATAACCCTTCTTCATTGGTCTTTCAAAATTACTTATGAGGATTTTTCTAATAGATGCATCAACTATGAAGTTGCGACCAAATCTGGAAATAGGAAAATTACTTGCTAGGCATACCTCTTCAAATATGTTGGGAGAGCATGATGGTGGTTTGACTTGAACAATATCTTGATCCATCTTTGGATGGCTCCCCAATGCCGTATCATCATCTTTTTCTTGATTCCATGCATCATTACTTTGAAGATCTTTGTCAGCCGAACTTTGTTCAGCTACTTGCTCTTGTCCTTGAGGCTTTTCAATTTCTACGGCACGGAACTCATAGGGCAGGAAGTAGGTTCCATTAACTTCAGAAAAATCAAGCACCGCTATTTTCCTATGCTTGCCATGCCCTTTCTCAATAATGTTTGCTTCTTTGGATTTGATGGACTCAGAATATATACTACTTGATTCGGCTTTTTCAATAACTGAATTTTCTTTGTTACCTGAATCAATACCTTTATGGGGGGGGGGGGGGGGGGGGGGGGGGGGGGGGGGGGGGGGGGGGGGGGGGGGGGGGGGGGGGGGGGGGGGGGGGGGGGGGGGGGGGGGGGGGGGGGGGGGGGGGGGGGGGGGGGGGGGGGGGGGGGGGGGGGGGGGGGGGGGGGGGGGGGGGGGGGGGGGGGGGGGGGGGGGGGGGGGGGGGGGGGGGGGGGGGGGGGGGGGGGGGGGGGGGGGGGGGGGGGGGGGGGGGGGGGGGGGGGGGGGGGGGGGGGGGGGGGGGGGGGGGGGGGGGGGGGGGGGGGGGGGGGGGGGGGGGGGGGGGGGGGGGGGGGGGGGGGGGGGGGGGGGGGGGGGGGGGGGGGGGGGGGGGGGGGGGGGGGGGGGGGGGGGGGGGGGGGGGGGGGGGGGGGGGGGGGGGGGGGGGGGGGGGGGGGGGGGGGGGGGGGGGGGGGGGGGGGGGGGGGGGGGGGGGGGGGGGGGGGGGGGGGGGGGGGGGGGGGGGGGGGGGGGGGGGGGGGGGGGGGGGGGGGGGGGGGGGGGGGGGGGGGGGGGGGGGGGGGGGGGGGGGGGGGGGGGGGGGGGGGGGGGGGGGGGGGGGGGGGGGGGGGGGGGGGGGGGGGGGGGGGGGGGGGGGGGGGGGGGGGGGGGGGGGGGGGGGGGGGGGGGGGGGGGGGGGGGGGGGGGGGGGGGGGGGGGGGGGGGGGGGGGGGGGGGGGGGGGGGGGGGGGGGGGGGGGGGGGGGGGGGGGGGGGGGGGGGGGGATTAAGACGTTTTTTATATCAAAATCGACCGTTTCGACAAGACGAAGACAATTCATGTAGAAAGTTTTCTCATATGAGGCCATACTGGGGGCAGAATCCACATCTCAGCTTGGCGAGCTTTGAACCTTTTCATCTCAATTTCCATCCACTCCTCATGAGATTGCCCCCCAATACTTTGAGACTCTTTCGGCAATGAGGTGCCGAAACTTTGCAATTGTTTAGGTGGTACACTAGATGGTACAGCACTGGGCGACTGCATCATTTGCACAACTCTAGCTTTTACTGCAGCAAAATCATGAGGCTTCCCGCCTTCTATTAGTTCCTGTCGAATGGAGTTGCACAAATCCCAAGAGAATGTAAGCTTGTTCTCAACCACCCAGTCTGGATATGGTTGCCCCCCGATGCTTTTAGACTCTTTCAGCAATGAGATGTTACTGAAATTCTGTAATTGTGTAGGGGGTACATGATATGCCACGGTAGTAGGTGAAGGCATTTGTGCTCCTGCAGAAGTTTCACTTATTCGACCATGACCATGAAGGTGCGGAGCCGAATTATGGACATCAACAGTTGCGTATGGTGCCAAAAAATTAGTAGCATTAGGTGTAGCATATGATGTTTGAGGGTAATTGGCCAAATAACTAGTAGTAACATGGCCAATTCCCCTATCCATCGGCACGTTTGGATTAACGTACTGCAAGTTATTTGTCGATGAATAAAAACTTGAAACACTTTGTTGCATACCATTGAAAGTTCCTACATAGGGTGTCTCAACTTGATTAACCGAACTCATCATGTTATTCATCGGCATATAAATTTGTGGGGTTGCCGATGCATGGGAGTTGGGATACATATGTTGTATGTTGCCAAAATTATATGAAGTAGAATCATGGAGATTTTGTTGCATCGGCCCTTGCACATAATTAGATGCATGATTGATAAAACTAGGGCTAGCCGATACATTATGCTCATTAGATGATCTAGCAACAACATACGCATTATTTGCATCTACATATGTGAATTGGGTATTCATATTACCTTTGTAGATTGCAAACCCTAGATGACGATCTCTTCATAGCAAGAACGGGCTGGAGACCGTTCAAAGCTTCGTCCCCAGCGGAGTCGCCAAAAAGTGTGTTCGCACACGAACACGTCACCGTGTACCTCCAACCCCGAGGGTGATACACCGCAGCTCGCGTCGAAGGAGACCCGTCCGGAAGCGCGGTACGCAAGCAATTCGGCGGGCGCTTTTGAGGACCCGAAACCCCACACGCCCGGGAGGGACCCCGTCAGGGCGCGCGGCGGCTATGGGCTGCCCTAGGTCGGCCTGACCGCCCCTAGGGCCTCGAGGTTCGCCGCCCTGCAAAAGAAGAACAAACGAAGAACGAGGAAGAAAGACACAAGGGTAGGGGATAGATGAACACGAAAAAGTAGTAGATGCGTGTGTGATTGTGTGTTGTTCAATCGGCCGTCACCCCTTAGGTATATAAGAGGCGGCTGGACTTCCCGTGCAAGGAAAAGGCTTCAATTCACGTCCAAAACCCTAGTCCAATTCGGATTTGTTTGGTCCGAACTTTCCAAAACTGGGGGGGGGGGGGGGGGGGGGGGGGGGGGGGGGGGGGGGGGGGGGGGGGGGGGGGGGGGGGGGGGGGGGGGGGGGGGGGGGGGGGGGGGGGGGGGGGGGGGGGGGGGGGGGGGGGGGGGGGGGGGGGGGGGGGGGGGGGGGGGGGGGGGGGGGGGGGGGGGGGGGGGGGGGGGGGGGGGGGGGGGGGGGGGGGGGGGGGGGGGGGGGGGGGGGGGGGGGGGGGGGGGGGGGGGGGGGGGGGGGGGGGGGGGGGGGGGGGGGGGGGGGGGGGGGGGGGGGGGGGGGGGGGGGGGGGGGGGGGGGGGGGGGGGGGGGGGGGGGGGGGGGGGGGGGGGGGGGGGGGGGGGGGGGGGGGGGGGGGGGGGGGGGGGGGGGGGGGGGGGGGGGGGGGGGGGGGGGCCTCGGATTAAGACGTTTTTTATATCAAAATCGACCGTTTCGACAAGACGAAGACAATTCATGTAGAAAGTTTTCTCATATGAGGCCATACTGGGGGCAGAATCAGCCGAATAGTGTTCTGGATACAAAATCTCAGTACTTCGAACATAACTTCGGCCTTAGAGATGAGACGGGATGGCCATGGCCCAAATATCAAAGTTTCTCCTTTTAATGATACGGAACTTTCTCACTTTGAGCACTTTTCCATTTGAGGCCTTCTTAATTATGTTTTCGACCATGCCAAAATCTAGTGTCACAGTAGGTCATGTTTTCTGTCATGCATGTACATCCATGACAATTTTATGACAGAATCAAGATAGTCATACATGTGCTGTCGTAGAAGTGTTCCATGACATTACCAAAATTATCATCACGGAAGTGTCCACTTCCATGATGATAAATCGCGCGTCACAGAAGTCCTTTCTTCAAGGGTGATCGACACGTGGCATCCACCGTAACGGAACGCCATTAAGCTATCGGGTTCGGTTTTGGATCCGATAACCCGTTAACAGCCCGGACCAATGGGGATTTTCCACGTGTAAAATTCTGATTGGCTGACGAAAACACGTGTCAGCTCCGCGTTGGCATGTCACTCATCCAATGGGCGAGATGCGCCTATGATATGTTGACACGTGGACCGGCCCAAAAGTGGCCCATAAAGTTTAAATGGGCTGGCCCAACTAAAGGCCCGCAAGATTTTGCGGACCATAATGGGTCGGCCCAGCTAAAGGCCCACGAGATTTTGCAGACCATAATGGGCTGGCCCAGCTAAAGGCCCACAAGATTTTACGGGCCATAATGGGTCGGCCCAGGTAAAGGCCCACAAGATTTTTGCGGGCCATAATGGACAGGCCTAGGTGAAGGCCCACAAGATTTTTGTGGACCATAATGGGCCGGCCTAGCTAAAGGCCCATGAGATTTCACCGACATTAATGTGTCGACCCAGCTGTAGGCCCACAAGATTTTGAGGACCCTAGTAGGCCGACCCATTAACTGGCTGCCATGTTTTGGGCCAAATGCCGGCCCATATTTGATCCGGTCCATTAATGGCCTGCCACGTTCCGTGCCTAACAATGGCCCATATGAGATCCGGCCCGTTAAAAGCCTACCAAATTCTGGGCCAAATTACAGCCCAGATCAGGTCCGGCCCTTTAAGAGGCTTTGGGCTAAATTATGGCCCATATCAGATTCGGCCTATCAGCTGGACGCTATGATTTTGGGCCCACTTGCTAAAGGCCCATTTAGTAATTTGGCCTGATATTAGTTTTGGCTTGTTAAGGGCCCGTTTAACATTTCGGCCCTATATTAATTTCAGCCTGTTAAAAGCCCGTCATATAGTTGGGCCTAACTACGGCCCAGTTTGCATCCGGCCTGCTCACAACTGATAATCTGATTGGGCCAAACAAGGACTGAGACAATTCTGGCCTGTTAAAAGCTCGTGATTTGATTGGCACAATCATGGGCCGGGGTCCATTTCGGGCTGCTGCCGGCCCGTGAGCTGTTCGGCACATTTCAGGACCAACCTACTTCTCAGCCTCCTAAAAGCCCATTGAGTTTTCTTGCGAAAAGAGGGCCGGCGGTTTACTCGGCCTATTAAAGGCCCGAATCTACTAGTGGGCCAGTTTACATTTAGGCCTTCTAACGGACCAAGATGATGGGGCCCATGATGCGGATCATACATCGTGAATAAGAAAAAACCTAGAGTATACAATAAAGAAATTACGGCATAATTCATCCACTGGGCATCAAAGTTCGCCACTATGATAATAAAGCACAAGCAGACAGCAGATTACATACACGAGGCATCAAAGATCGCCACCAGTGCAACTAAACACGCCGACAAAATAATATACAAAACCGACAGCACTTCAATAGAGTTCAAGAAAGGTTAGCCCTGCTGGGGAGCTGCAGCGCAAGCAGTTGAGCAAGCTGATGAGACTGTGCTTGTTTAACACTTATATCCTCCTCGCTCTGAAAGATAAACAAGCAGATGGATGACAGGTTTTGCACATAAAATGATTAGTGCTGACAATTCATCACATTTCTTACTGACGAATAAAGTGACACAGTTTAAAATTGCATTAACACAATATGGTATTGTTCAGGTCAAGACATGGCAGGAAATGACATTGTGAAGGAGTTGGCAGCTTCATGACACCACTCGATAATAGATCAAGAACTCATAAGGATCAATGGTTAGTGTGCTGTCAATTTATCCCATTTCAGATTGGCAAATAAAGAGACGGTTTAAATAATAGTAGAATGGTATGACATTGTTCATAGTTAAGACATTGCAGAATATGACATTTTGCTGTAGTGGGTAGGTTCACCACACCACTGGATTACGGATCAAGAACAGAAGTGTACATGCAGTGCAAAATAAGATCACTTGCTCTGTATAGTGTAATTTACATGGTATGAAGAAGGAACTTGGTAGTACAACTGAAAACTTAAATTGAGAAGGACAAACTTTTGTTTATGAACTACATAATAAACTTTAAACATGCAATTTAATGCAAACACCACAAATAAACAGCTGTTGCAGTCATGCCTAACCAAATATACACAACAAAGTTTGAAGGCTTGAGAAGGACAAACTTACATTATTGGTGAAGGCAGGCTCTATAAAGCCCTTGTCCATGCTGATGGGGGGGGGCAATTCAAGAAGTTTACCACAGAATCTTCTTCATAAGCATTGCCTTTATTCTACATTTTGTTAAGAGTAAATATAGATGTGACAATATAAGAAAAAATGGAGAATATTTAAGATAAGATGAAGAGTGATGCTACATAACCAGGTAGCTATAAATGTAAGTACAACGATACATGCAAAAGGTACAGCCAAGAGCAATGCAGAGCTAAACTTCTTCAGTACCATCGGTGTTATCCAACCTTATGGTAAGAGTAAATATAGATCTTATGTGTAGAAAATGGAGGGCAAAGGAAAATAAGCTGCAGAGTGATGGTACATGAACAACTACCTGTCAATATAAGTACACTGATAAAGGACAACAGGTACTTACAAGAACAATGCAGAGCTAAAAAAATTCATTGGCATTGGATATATTCTACACTAATGTAACCATTCATACAGATCAGATAATTTGGAGCGAACAATTGATAAGCAAGCTATCATGCATATTGTTGTCACATAATGAACCAGGTATGTATGCAAGTACAGTGATTCAGGACAACATGTACTAACAAGAGCAAAGCAGCGGGCAGCATATTTGCGATATCCTGTCGTTCTTTTCAAACTAGAATTCTTTTTCGAGCAGATTTCCTGCAAAAAAGATCCGTAAGGCACATGCGGAAAAGTAGAAGTTCAAATTGTCATGCGATATCATAGATAGTAACTCATCCTCGGAACGAGACCATTACATAACAAGGTTTTTCCATTCAATGTCTTCTAAATTTAGCATAGGAGACTTCACCAGAAATTCGTTTATAGACTTGCCATCAAAGTGTGATTTCCTCAGGTAACACCAATAATGCTGCAATGCTTCCTTGAAAAGCGCAAGCAAGATTTGCTCATCATGACTATCCAGATTGACCCTCGCCTACTTACAACAATGTAATGTAAATCATTGATGTGTTCAATCAGCAGAAAACAGGAAAATAATCACCATGAATAATAGCACTTACACGTAAGTGGGACAGGAAGATGTGAAAATGGTGTTTGTCTTCACTATAATCTTCCCATGATGGGAATATATGCACGTAGTCCCTAACAACATTGAAAGCATTGTCTTTTAAACTGGGAATAACTGGAATGGGGTTCCAATCTGCAGGAATTGGCCGTCTCTGCGGATAGGTCTTCGGCCCGTGGACTTGCTGTACTTTTTGCTGGAGTGGGATTTTTCTGTGGTACGGCTGGTGCTATGGCAACTGAAATCGGCATACCTTTTGCTGGAGTGCAGGTCCTATGTGGTGGGGCTAGTGGTGTGGCCAGTGAAGTATGGGCACAGTCTGCTGGAGTCGGTCCTACATTTTGTGTCACTGGTTGTACAGCCAATATAAGTGGGGTGCTATCTGATTTCTCCGGCACAACCACGTTTTTTAAGGACTTTGCTGGTGCTCCTTCAGGTTCGGCAATCACCCTCTTCCTTTTTGATGTCTGATGCACAAGAACAACATTTGAGTGAAAAAACATGGTATGATGACAGATGGAATATGTATTGATAATGGATGGGCATGGCATCTCGACATATATGATGAGTAAACTAAGCAGATGGCGGTGCAACAAAGTAGAAGAAATGCAAGACAACATATGCAAGATACACGCAATCAATAAAACCTTGCCAAATTAGAACATGCATCTTGATGGGTGAACAGGACAGGCCATCTGCCTTTGACTCCTCGAGGTTAGAATAGTCATTAGGATCATATTCTGAACAAGAATCAACAGGTGGGGAGCGTATGAGTTTCATTGCATCCAGAATGCCAATTTTGTAAGTCATTGCGGTGTTTAGCTTCAAGAGTGGACTACTGCTAGTGTGACACAAAGCACCTACATAGATCGTAGTGTAGATATAACGGGAAAACCGTAAGCATCAGAGTAAAATCAGCAAAGTGGAACTTGCTGGAATATATGTGCTAGTATTGCCGGTACGGCTAGAAAGGCTTCGGATACCAGCTCTCTTCAACTGAAGGTGCGGTACTGTTAATATCAGTGTAACTCTCAAAGGCGACACAGCTCCCCGCATTTCCTTGCTATTCTTATAGGATTCAAGTGGGCAGGCCACTACAAATCATATTCCCATGTTTACAAAATCCTATGAATCAAAGAGGCCCGAAGAGTTCAAAGTGTCCATCACAACTGACCTTATAGACATTCTACACTGCAAATGTCCCTGCTCATCTTCACTACAAGGAACATACTGTACTA
>JAAAWM010011120.1:0-62848 GCA_036873465.1 Thinopyrum obtusiflorum
CCGAACCCGTAGGGTCTACACACTTAAGGTCCGGTGACGCTAGGGTTGTAGAGGTATTCGCTAGATGGCTTCCTCTCTCTCGCTGAATTCTCAATACAATGGTCTCTTGGAGATCCCTATGATGTAACTCTTTTGCAGTGTGTTTGTTGGGATCTGATGAACTTCGAGTTTATGATCAGTTATATCTTTTTATATCCATGAAAGTTATTTGAGTTTCTTTGATCTCTTATATGCATGATCTCTTATAGCCTTGTATTTCTTCTCCGATATTTGGGTTTTGTTTGCCCAACTTGATCTATTTATCTTGCAATGGGAAGAGGTGCCTGTCGGTGTCAAAACTGGCGGATCTCGGGTAGGGGGTCCCGAACTGTGCGTCTAAGGTCGATGGTAACATGAGACAGGGGACACGATGTTTACCCAGGTTCGGGCCCTCTCTATGGAGGTAATATGCTACTTCCTGCTTGATTGATCTTGATGGATATGAGTATTACAAGAGTTGATCTACCACGAGATCGTAATGGCTAAACCCTAAGAGCCTAGCCTGTATGACTATGGCAATGAGTATCTCTCCCTCTCCGAACTAAGTCCTCCGGTTTATATAGACACCGGGAGGATCTAGGGTTACACAAGGACGGTTACAAAGAAAGGAATCTACATGTTCGGTTGCCAAGCTTGCCTTCCACGCCAAGGAGAGTCCCATCCGGACACGGGTGCAGTCTTAGGTCTTTGTATCTTTACAGCCCATCAGTCCGGCCCATGGCTAACAGGCTGGACGCCTGAGGACCCCTTAGTCCAGGACTCCCTCAGTAGCCCCTGAACCTGGCTTCAAAGACGAGGAGTTTGGCGCGCAGATTCGTCTTCGGCATTGCAAGGCGGGTTCCCCTTTCCGAACTCCAAGATAGTCTTCGGACGTGATGATTGTATCCGGACCTGTAACAGACACAACACACAACCGCAGAGAGAATATAATACTCCACGAGTCCAATCCGCTGACAGCTGTTTACAACATGACATCACGTCCGCCTGGTCATAATTTTGAACCATTTTGTGTCTGCCGTTCCACGTTTCGAGACGCGGTTGCCATTGGCATGTCTTGTCGAAGCAGAGATCGTGTCCCCTTATTGCGGGATTCTCATCAATACGGGTATGGGTAACCCAACCGTCCCGTTTACACAACCCTTGGGAATAGGCGAGTTTTAGGGCGAGTGGGGAGGTGTTTGACATTCGCAGTAAGCTGGTGCAGTTGCAAGCAAAGCGTCGTGGCGGGATCTACATGTGAAGCGGAGTACATGGCAGCCTCGGAGGCAGCACAGGAAGCAGTCTGGATGAAGGAATTCATTACCGACCTAGGGGTGATTCCCAATGCGTCAGGCCCGATGACTCTCTTCTGTGACAACACTGGAGCTATTGCCCTTGCGAAGGAGCCCAGGTTTCACAGGAAGACCAGGCATATCAAGCGTCGCTTCAACTCCATTCGTGAAAGTGTTCAAAATGGAGACATAGATATTTGTAAAGTACACACGGACCTGAATGTAGCAGATCCGTTGACTAACCCTCTCCCTAGGGCAAAGCATGATCAACACCAGGACGCAATGGGTGTTCGATTCATCACAATGTAACTAGATTATTGACTCTAGTGCAAGTGGGAGACTGTTGGAAATATGCCCTAGAGGCAATAATAAATGGTTATTATTATATTTCTTTGTTCATGGTAATTGTCTATTGTTCATGCTATAATTGTATTGTCCAGAAATCGTAATACATGTGTGAATACATAGACCACAAAGTGTCCCTAGTAAGCCACTAGTTGACTAGCTCGTTGATCAACAGATAGTCATGGTTTCCTGACTATGGACGGGGGGGGGGGGGGGGGGGGGGGGGGGGGGGGGGGGGGGGGGGGGGGGGGGGGGGGGGGGGGGGGGGGGGGGGGGGGGGGGGGGGGGGGGGGGGGGGGGGGGGGGGGGGGGGGGGGGGGGGGGGGGGGGGGGGGGGGGGGGGGGGGGGGGGGGGGGGGGGGGGGGGGGGGGGGGGGGGGGGGGGGGGGGGGGGGGGGGGGGGGGGGGGGGGGGGGGGGGGGGGGGGGGGGGGGGGGGGGGGGGGGGGGGGGGGGGGGGGGGGGGGGGGGGGGGGGGGGGGGGGGGGGGGGGGGGGGGGGGGGGGGGGGGGGGGGGGGGGGGGGGGGGGGGGGGGGGGGGGGGGGGGGGGGGGGGGGGGGGGGGGGGGGGGGGGGGGGGGGGGGGGGGGGGGGGGGGGGGGGGGGGGGGGGGGGGGGGGGGGGGGGGGGGGGGGGGGGGGGGGGGGGGGGGGGGGGGGGGGGGGGGGGGGGGGGGGGGGGGGGGGGGGGGGGGGGGGGGGGGGGGGGGGGGGGGGGGGGGGGGGGGGGGGGGGGGGGGGGGGGGGGGGGGGGGGGGGGGGGGGGGGGGGGGGGGGGGGGGGGGGGGGGGGGGGGGGGGGGGGGGGGGGGGGGGGGGGGGGGGGGGGGGGGGGGGGGGGGGGGGGGGGGGGGGGGGGGGGGGGGGGGGGGGGGGGGGGGGGGGGGGGGGGGGGGGGGGGGGGGGGGGGGGGGGGGGGGGGGGGGGGGGGGGGGGGGGGGGGGGGGGGGGGGGGGGGGGGGGGGGGGGGGGGGGGGGGGGGGGGGGGGGGGGGGGGGGGGGGGGGGGGGGGGGGGGGGGGGGGGGGGGGGGGGGGGGGGGGGGGGGGGGGGGGGGGGGGGGGGGGGGGGGGGGGGGGGGGGGGGGGGGGGGGGGGGGGGGGGGGGGGGGGGGGGGGGGGGGGGGGGGGGGGGGGGGGGGGGGGGGGGGGGGGGGGGGGGGGGGGGGGGGGGGGGGGGGGGGGGGGGGGGGGGGGGGGGGGGGGGGGGGGGGGGGGGGGGGGGGGGGGGGGGGGGGGGGGGGGGGGGGGGGGGGGGGGGGGGGGGGGGGGGGGGGGGGGGGGGGGGGGGGGGGGGGGGGGGGGGGGGGGGGGGGGGGGGGGGGGGGGGGGGGGGGGGGGGGGGGGGGGGGGGGGGGGGGGGGGGGGGGGGGGGGGGGGGGGGGGGGGGGGGGGGGGGGGGGGGGGGGGGGGGGGGGGGGGGGGGGGGGGGGGGGGGGGGCCATAAAATCCGAGAGGATCCATGTATGAAAACAAAGTATAGACTTTGAGAGCACTACTTGATGGTCGTAAGGCTGTTGAGGTAAATGGATCTTTAAGAAGAATACGGACATGGACGGTAATGTTGCCGTCTATGAAGCTCGACTTGTGGCAAAGAGTATTTCCACAAGTTCAAGGAGTTGACTACGATGAGATTTTCTCATCCGTAGCGGTGCTTAAGTCCGTCGGAATCATGTTAGCATTATCTGCATTTGTGAAATCTAGCAGATGGATGTCAAAACAAGTTTCCTTACCAGTTTTCGTAAGGAAAGGTTGTATGTGATACAATCAGAAAGTTTTTGTCGATCCTAAGGATGCTAAAAGGTATGCTAGCTCCAGCGATCCTTCTAAGGACTGGAGTAAGCATCTCGGAGTTGGAATGTACACTTTGATGAGATGATCAAAGATTTTGGATTTATACAAAGTTTATTAGAAACTTGTATTTACAATAAAGTGAGTGGGAGCGCTACAACATTTCTGATAAGTATATGTGAATGACATATTGTTGATCCGAAATGATGTAAAATTTCTGGAAAGCATAAAGGGTTGTTTGAAAGGAGTTTTTCAAAGGAAGACCTGGATAAAGCTGCTTACACATTGGGCATCAAGATCTATAGAGATAGATCAAGACGCTTGATGATACTTTCAAAGAACGCACACCTTGACATGATTTTGAAAGAGTTCAAATAGATCAGCAAAGAAGGAGTTCTTGGCTGTGTTACAAGGTGTGAGTATTGAGTAAGACTCAAGACCTGACCACAGCAGAAGAAAGAGAAAGGACGAAGGTCGTCCCCTATGCTTCAGACGTAGGCTCTACAGTATGCTATGCTGTGTACCGCACATGAAGTGTGCCTTGCCATGAGTTGGTCAAGGGGTACAATAGTGATCCGGGAATGGATCACATGACAGCGGTCGAACTTATCCTTAGTATCTACTGGACTAAGGAATTTTCTCGATTATGGAGGTGAAAAGGAGTTCGTCGTAAAGGGTTACGTCGATGCGAACTTTGACACTAATCCGGATGGCTCTGAGTAGTAAACCGGATTCGTATAGTAGAACAATTATTTGAAATGGCTCCAAATAGCGCGTGGTAGCATCCACAAGATGACATAGATATTCATAAAGCACACACGGATCTGAAAGGTTCAGACCCGTTGACTAATAACCTCTCTCACAAGCATAACATGATCAAACCAGAACTCATTGAGTGTTAATCACATAGAGATGTGAACTAGATTGTTGACTCTAGTAAACTCTTGGGTGTTTGGTCACATGGTGATGTGACCTGTCAGTGTTAATCACATGGTGATGTGAACTGGGGGGGGGGGGGGGGGGGGGGGGGGGGGGGGGGGGGGGGGGGGGGGGGGGGGGGGGGGGGGGGGGGGGGGGGGGGGGGGGGGGGGGGGGGGGGGGGGGGGGGGGGGGGGGGGGGGGGGGGGGGGGGGGGGGGGGGGGGGGGGGGGGGGGGGGGGGGGGGGGGGGGGGGGGGGGGGGGGGGGGGGGGGGGGGGGGGGGGGGGGGGGGGGGGGGGGGGGGGGGGGGGGGGGGGGGGGGGGGGGGGGGGGGGGGGGGGGGGGGGGGGGGGGGGGGGGGGGGGGGGGGGGGGGGGGGGGGGGGGGGGGGGGGGGGGGGGGGGGGGGGGGGGGGGGGGGGGGGGGGGGGGGGGGGGGGGGGGGGGGGGGGGGGGGGGGGGGGGGGGGGGGGGGGGGGGGGGGGGGGGGGGGGGGGGGGGGGGGGGGGGGGGGGGGGGGGGGGGGGGGGGGGGGGGGGGGGGGGGGGGGGGGGGGGGGGGGGGGGGGGGGGGGGGGGGGGGGGGGGGGGGGGGGGGGGGGGGGGGGGGGGGGGGGGGGGGGGGGGGGGGGGGGGGGGGGGGGGGGGGGGGGGGGGGGGGGGGGGGGGGGGGGGGGGGGGGGGGGGGGGGGGGGGGGGGGGGGGGGGGGGGGGGGGGGGGGGGGGGGGGGGGGGGGGGGGGGGGGGGGGGGGGGGGGGGGGGGGGGGGGGGGGGGGGGGGGGGGGGGGGGGGGGGGGGGGGGGGGGGGGGGGGGGGGGGGGGGGGGGGGGGGGGGGGGGGGGGGGGGGGGGGGGGGGGGGGGGGGGGGGGGGGGGGGGGGGGGGGGGGGGGGGGGGGGGGGGGGGGGGGGGGGGGGGGGGGGGGGGGGGGGGGGGGGGGGGGGGGGGGGGGGGGGGGGGGGGGGGGGGGGGGGGGGGGGGGGGGGGGGGGGGGGGGGGGGGGGGGGGGGGGGGGGGGGGGGGGGGGGGGGGGGGGGGGGGGGGGGGGGGGGGGGGGGGGGGGGGGGGGGGGGGGGGGGGGGGGGGGGGGGGGGGGGGGGGGGGGGGGGGGGGGGGGGGGGGGGGGGGGGGGGGGGGGGGGGGGGGGGGGGGGGGGGGGGGGGGGGGGGGGGGGGGGGGGGGGGGGGGGGGGGGGGGGGGGGGGGGGGGGGGGGGGGGGGGGGGGGGGGGGGGGGGGGGGGGGGGGGGGGGGGGGGGGGGGGGGGGGGGGGGGGGGGGGGGGGGGGGGGGGGGGGGGGGGGGGGGGGGGGGGGGGGGGGGGGGGGGGGGGGGGGGGGGGGGGGGGGGGGGGGGGGGGGGGGGGGGGGGGGGGGGGGGGGGGGGGGGGGGGGGGGGGGGGGGGGGGGGGGGGGGGGGGGGGGGGGGGGGGGGGGGGGGGGGGGGGGGGGGGGGGGGGGGGGGGGGGGGGGGGGGGGGGGGGGGGGGGGGGGGGGGGGGGGGGGGGGGGGGGGGGGGGGGGGGGGGGGGGGGGGGGGGGGGGGGGGGGGGGGGGGGGGGGGGGGGGGGGGGGGGGGGGGGGGGGGGGGGGGGGGGGGGGGGGGGGGGGGGGGGGGGGGGGGGGGGGGGGGGGGGGGGGGGGGGGGGGGGGGGGGGGGGGGGGGGGGGGGGGGGGGGGGGGGGGGGGGGGGGGGGGGGGGGGGGGGGGGGGGGGGGGGGGGGGGGGGGGGGGGGGGGGGGGGGGGGGGGGGGGGGGGGGGGGGGGGGGGGGGGGGGGGGGGGGGGGGGGGGGGGGGGGGGGGGGGGGGGGGGGGGGGGGGGGGGGGGGGGGGGGGGGGGGGGGGGGGGGGGGGGGGGGGGGGGGGGGGGGGGGGGGGGGGGGGGGGGGGGGGGGGGGGGGGGGGGGGGGGGGGGGGGGGGGGGGGGGGGGGGGGGGGGGGGGGGGGGGGGGGGGGGGGGGGGGGGGGGGGGGGGGGGGGGGGGGGGGGGGGGGGGGGGGGGGGGGGGGGGGGGGGGGGGGGGGGGTGTCATGCACGTATCCTCCCAACGTGGATCCAGTACAGGAATGAGAAAGACGATACCCAGTTTAACACCTTCCATGACCATTTATCCGTAAGTAATAGTATTCATCGCAATTTGTAATATGTCTTGCTCTGTCCCATACTTCCTAGCTTCCTCCTAATAAGACTCACATTCTTTTTTCAACAGATGAGGTTCGAGTTGGATCCGAAAGATGATGCAACTAAACAAGCATGCACTCATGTTTTTCAGTCTTCTCTGCCACAGTATCGGTATCACCTTAGAAAAACTCACTTTGAAGGCAAGGCTAACAATGAAATCGCCCAAACATCTCCAGTGGAATATATTACAGATGAAGACTGGACATCCCTTGTTAAACACTGGTTTGATCCAAAGTATCAGGTAGGGTATATGTATTTGATTAGATCACATATTGAACTCGTATTTACGTATGTGCCTTACAAGTGTATCTTCTTCTAGGCTAACTGTTTGAAGAACAAGACCAACCATTCTAAAGTGAAATTTCAACAGACAACAGGATCTCGTAGCTATATTGCACACTGCGAGGCTCTTGTAAATAGCTGCTACTTCCTTCTTTTTTCTGTGCCATATTATCATATCTATATTGACTTGTTCCAAATACAGAGGAAAGCCTGTGCGGACCAAAAAGAACCTGAACCGAATGCAGTGCAAATCTTCAAGGATTGCCACACCAGCAAGATGAAGGGCATGAGCACACCAGTTCAAGCCGCTGTTGTAAGTCCTTACTCCTCCTGCCTTTGAACTGCTTATTACTGTGACGTGTTCATTTAACTGCTTGGTTTGCAGCCAATGTCGGTTACTCTGTTCACTTTTATACACAGTTGTCTTAACGTATCATTTCACCTTACATGGTTTAAAAGAGAGGAATGATATTCTTTTGGTCTTGATCTGTAATCTAGTTGTGATGTTCACGTGCCCACACAATGATACAATAGCCTGTTTGTTTGATATTTTTTTGCCCATGATATGAATGATGTCATACTATGTTCATCCTACTTTAAACCAGGTCTCTTTATCCTTAGATGTCAACGAATGTGAGGAAATAGACAATATTGTAGGCATGCTACATGGACATATGTTCCGAAAGGGAATTTATTATGTAGTTGGCACTACAATACATGCTAATGTATTACAGTAGTTCACCAAAATAAGTTATGTATAAACGCGAAACCTACTTTGTTTGTTTTTGTCTCATTAGTAACTTATCTGGTACACTAATCTACAAGTTCAAACTTTCAGCAAGCTATGGAACAAATGATTGAACAGCCACAACCACCTGAAGGTGACGAGGCTACCACAGGCACAATGTCACCCCTTGCTGCAGTGCATCAGTATCTCTCCACTAACAGTACAAAAAGAACCTTCCTGCATAATTCTGGGTTGGTTGTCAAGGTAACCTCGTCCAAATCGCCTACTGAAAAAATCTTCCGGCTAGACAGAGTGATATATCTATGCTCCAGACACAAGTCCAATCCCTAATGGAGGTCGTTTCGGAAACAAGAATAGTGGTTGACAAATGTCATCAAGATATGAATGGTTTTGAAACCAGACTATCAAACATTTGCTTCATTGTTCAAGAGCAATGGTGGAAAAAGGGGAAGATCGTGCTGCTCCATCATATTCTACAGCCTGAAACATTAGCACTCAGGTCAAATGATCTGTGCTTCTATACATCTGATGGCGCTTTTATCTGCAAGGATTGTAAACTTTATGCTAACATGCCTTTTGTTGTATGGCTGGATTTTTTTTTTGTTGTGATACAACATTTATCGTGCTGCCAAAGGCTGTAGAAATTACGATGCTATTTTTGTATAGTGTAGGTTTATCTTAGTAATGTATTTGGCCGAAAGCTTCGTAGGAGCCCAACGTGCCAACATTCATCGGGCCCACAATTCCAATTGGGCTAAAAACGATTATGGATCATAATTTGCATGTAGCCCACTAAAAATATCTTGGCCTAAATCAGCATAAGCTTTCTTATTTTTGGTAGGCCTGTGCCCACAGTGGGCCTTTAACAGGCCTAAACATAATTTGGGCCCTCAGTAACAACATGCCGTTAACATTGTAAATATCTCAAGCCCATAAATAACATGGGCCTTTAATAGGCCGAAAGTGAGACTGGTCCCTGATTTTGCCAAATAACCCACTGGTCATTAGCAGGCCAAAATGCATCTCATCTCGTGGTGGCCCATTTACACTGCGGATCGTTCACATGCCAAAATTCAGACGGCCCGAAAATGCACCGACCTACTACACGGGTCTTTACCAGGCCGGAAGTGCGGTCGGGCTTGATTAGTATCAGTTTTATATGGGCCGTTAATAGGCCCGATGTGACGTTGGGCCACATATGGCCCATGGATTTCGTCCGACGTTAACAGGCTAAAAAACACAACAGGCTGGAAGTGGCCCAAATCTACAGTGG
This sequence comes from Thinopyrum obtusiflorum, assembly GCA_036873465.1. Lineage (NCBI taxonomy): Eukaryota > Viridiplantae > Streptophyta > Magnoliopsida > Poales > Poaceae > Thinopyrum > Thinopyrum obtusiflorum. Next base: position 8,840 of record JAAAWM010011120.1, read on the forward strand.
GCCTCTAACAGGCCGAATGTCAGACATGGCCAAATATGACCCAATTCCTTCATGGTAGTTTATGGGCCGAAAGTTTCAATGGCCAATAAATGGGCCCAAATGAAGCAGGACCTTTAACAGGCCGGAAAAACACCGGGCCGTAATTTGGCCCAAATACTTAGCGGACTATTAACGGGCCAGAAGTGACCATGGGCCGCAATGATGACAAGTCTAGAACGGGCCGTTGACGGGCCGATTTGACACTAGTCGTACGGGCCTTAACTGCGAATGGGTCATCTGCAAGAAGGCCGTTAATGGGCCAGCCCGCTAATTTTGACTGGGCCAGCCTTTTTAACCTAAATGGGACATTGTTGGGCCTTGCCACATGTTGATGTATCATAGGCGCCTCCTGTCCATTGGGCGGTTGACATCTATCCTTCCGCGGTGCTGACACGTGGTTGTTATAGCCAATGAAAAATTTACACATGGAAAATTCTCATTGGTCCCAGCTGTTAACGGATTATCGGATCCAAATCGGAACCCGATAGCTTAACAGCGACCCGTTATGGTGGATGCCACATGTCGGTTACCCTTGACGAAAGCACTTCCATGATGCGCCATTTATCATCATGGAAGTGGACATTTCCGTGATGATAATTTTGGTATTGTCATGGAACACTTCTACGATAGCACAGGTATGACTATGTTGATTCTGTCATAAAATCGTCATGGATATACATGCATGACAGAAAACATGACCTACTGTGACAAACACGTATCATCACGAAAGTGTTTTTTTGTAGTGATTCTTGATCTGTAATCCAGTGGTGTGGTGAAGCTGGCCACTCCTGCACAATGCCATTTCCTGCCGTCTTAACTATGAACAATGCCTGTTATGTTAATGCTATTTTAAATAGTGTCTCTTTATTTCTGACTAAGAAATGAGATGAATTGGCAGCACTGATGCTTATACGTGCAAAACCTGTTATCTACCTACTTGTTTCTCTTTCAGGGTGACATCACTGATGCTAGGAAGAACTGCCACAATAATAGTGAGACGAACCCATTGCTTGTCCCTCCAACATATATTACAGAGAAGAAGGCAACACATCTTGAGGATAGCGGTACAACCCCAAAGTCATGTCTTGATGTAGTGTCAAACTTACTCGCTAATAGCAGTGACACAAGGTCGATGAAGTGGCCGCCTGAATCTGTTCGACTTCTTCAGTCTAAAATTCAAGCAGAAAGACATGCTTCCGCTCAAATCCGACTGGAACTCCAATCTCTATGCAAGATTGACCATAAGTACATGTCATCTATTGATGCTATGCAGCTTGAGTTGGTGGATGTAAGCGTCAAACAAGCACAGTCTCATCAATTTGCTAAGATGCTTGCACCGCAGCTCCTGGGCAGGGCTAACCTTTCTTGAACTGTGTTGAAGTGTTGTCGGTTCTGTCTATTATTTTGTCAGCGTGTTTACTTCCACTGGCGGCGACCTACCAAGTGCATGGAATCTGCTATCTGGTTTCCCTTTATTATCACTGATGGCGAACTTTGATACCCAGGGGATGTAATATGTTGTAATTTCTTTGTTGTATAGTCTAGGTTTATTCTTCGTCACGATGCTGTAATTTATTTGCTGTATATGCTGTCGTCGCTCTGACAAAAGGAAGTAATCTTCGATCAGAGAGCAATTAGCCAATATGTTAGGTTTATATATAAAAAATCGGTACTAAAACTGGTCGGCCGCCAATCGCTATGAATGTATCGAACCGTGGGCCTACAATCATCTTGGACCTTTAGTAGGACTAGACTTAATCTAGCCCACTATTAGTTTTAGGCTTTAAAAGGCCGAGTAAACCACTTGCCTTAATTGGGCCAGAAAATAAAATGGGCTTTTAACAGGCTGAGATGTAGATTGAGCCTGAATTGTGTCAAACAAATCACGGGCCGACAGCAGGCTGGAATATACATCGGCCCATTATTGGCCCAGTGATATGACGGGCCATTAACAGGCCGAAATGTTGTTGGGCCTTCGTGGGCCCAATTTCAGGACGGGCTGGAAGCAGGCTGAATGCATAGCGGGCCGAAGTTAGGCCCAACACTATCAATGGCCTTTAACGGGCTGATAGGCACTTTGAGCTAAAATGTATCCACGAAGACTACGGGCCGTTAAGAGGCCGAAAGTCACTATGGACCAGAATTAGGCCCAGATGCATCTCGGGCCTTTAAATGGCCGAAAGTGAAACCGGGCCGAAAGAGGCCCATATGTACACACGACCACTGATAGGCCGAAACTAATATCGGGCCGAACTGTTAAACGGACCACTAAGAGGCCGAAGAGCAAAGCAAGCCCCCAATGGGCCCAAAGGCACAGTAGCTGTTAAAGGGTCGTATCTGTTATGGGTCATAATTTGGCCTAAGATATGAAAGTCAGTTAACGAACCGGGTCAGATATGGGCCATAATTTGTCCCAAACTATTGCAGGCTGTTAACGGATCGGATCTGATATGGGCCATAAACTGGCCCAGAATATTGCAGGCTTTTAACGGCCCGTATCTGATGTGGGCCATAATTTGGTCCAGAAAATGAATGGGCCGGCTCATTAGATCTGACGAAATCTTGTGGGCCTTTTCCTGGGCCGGCTTTTAAACCTATATCGGCCTCTATTGGGCCATCCCACGTGTCAACGTTTCATTGGCGACACCTGTCTAGTGGATGGTTGACATCTGTCCCAACGAGGAGCTGACACGTGGATCCTCTGGCGAATGAGAATTTTACATTTAGAAAATCCCCATTGGTCAGGGCTGTTAACGGGTTATCGGATACAAACCGGAACCCGTAACCGCGACCCGCTATGGTGGAAGCCACGTGTCGATTACCCTTGACGAAAACACTTCCATGACGCGCCATTTATCATCATGGAAGTGGACATTTCCGTGATGATAATTTTGGTATTGTCATGGAACACTTCTACGACAGCACAGGTATGACTATCTTGATTCTGTCATAGAATCATCATGGATGTACATGCATGACAGAAAATGTGACCTACTGTGACAAACACGTATCATCACGGAAGTGTTTTTTGTAGTGTTGCCCCTTTATTTGTTGGTAACACGACACTTGAGGTAAGCCGTCTTAATCTATCTTCCAACTTATGCACTCTCCTTTACTTCTTTTTTTGATCTGTCGGCTTATGTTTACTTAGGAGACCTCCGACTAGTGGAAAACTGAGCCTTCAACTCCAACTCCTCCTAAGGGTGATACTTTAGATGAGGTGGAGGAAGACAAAGAGGAAGAGGTAGAAGAACTTGACTCCTCTTGACCATATTCATCAAAGGCGACATGGAAGCTAGTCAGGTCCAAGCCATGAGCGATAGTAGTACCAGCAGGTCGGGTCTCCTTCACATAATGATGAATGCCCCATCTTCGTGAATGGAGTGTTGGAGCATTCAGCTCTGGGAACCCGCCTACAAGCAGAGTCGGATCCATCTCGGGGTGATATGCTTTGGCTAGAGCAAGAGCGCTCATGGCTCCCCTCCTGCAGGCTAACATTTTTAACTCCTTAATCCTCTCAGGCACTGTGGAGAAGTCATTAATCATATCCATGATCTTGCGAGGAGGACCCAACACATTCTTCGTTGCTATTCAGTTGACTCAACTAACTTAGCTTTGTTAGGAAATCATTAAACTTTGCCAACTCAACTGACTTAGCTTTGTTAGGAAATCCTGAAGAAATTCAGTTTCATTAATCTATCCTGACCTTATAACCACCACAGCCAAAGGATCAGTGTGCTTTGCCACTAGTACATCCTTGTAACTCTGAACCAACAACACTCCCAAAGCCCTAGCTGCATAACCCACATATTTGGAGCCATGCTTCATTTGTTTCGGCCAGGTACAATCACTAGTAATGTGATTATCTCTTCCATAGATCAGACGGCACCCAATTTTACATTCTCTCGTTGAGTGTCTTGTATCTTTGCATTTCCCATAGATGAACCTCCTAGCTCTGTCTCCATACACATTCTGATTTCCACCAACTTTATTCCCCTGTTCCTTAATTTCTCCCATCCTGCCAGCACTACCTGTAGTTCCTCCTAGCATCAAGCTCTCCCCACCTGTCTTCGTAGCCCCATCATTGACTGTCCCTTTTCCATTGTCTCCAGTTCCCACAACAAGGATCTAAGGTATCCCAATTCCGCCTACAGACATATTTTGAGCTAATTGAGATAGCAGTGTCGTCAGCAATTTCGCGTGAAGCGTCGTCTGTATAGCAGTCCTCTTTACTCAATTACTCCTCTGATGTCTTACAACAAGTTTTGCACATAGCTTCTATTTGTGTATAGCAAAATGAGTGGTTAGTCCATTAGGTCAAATTGATTGCACGCTTTAGACCAATAACTCAGGAATTGATCAATTTAAGCCATAAACTCATTAATTTGATCATTTAAGGTCAAAACCCATTCGGGAGGAAAAAAAATAGGTGCGGGCATTAATGTGGACAGAAAAGTAGTTGCGTGGACGAGAGGGACAAGGGGAGCAGAAAGGGGCTCTAGCCACATGGCAGCAATAGAGGCGACATAGTGGTGGTCATCACGTTGTCGGGGGGATCCAAGGGGGGATTGTGCATGGCTACTACGGGTGGGTTGGCAAGTTCCATGGCTCATGTAGGCAGGGTGTGATGGCTTGAGGAGGTCAGGGGTGTCGGGATTGGTTGCCTTCTAGGGAGGCGGACACCACGTGAACTCTCACTATGTTGCGGGTCTCGACGTGACACAATGTCACTCGTGTGTGTTGAAGGTTCATCAATGCACTGGCAAAATTCCAGAGAGAGGCAATGGATAGTTGCTGAACATCAGGTGTTGGTAGTTGAGTGTGGGAGAATTGCTAGGGTGAATGCTCTTAAATTTGGTGAGTAGTGCTTGGTTGCTAAAGTGAATCTCTCAGCCAAATTTCAGTCCAGTTGGATAAGAACATGTGGCAATTCGTGTGCAATGGTGCATATAGGCGCAAAACTAAGTTTTAGTTTTTTAGCACAATTATGCACCATGGGATCCAAGGTGTTGGTGTGCATGGGTGTGGTAGGTGTAGGAGAAGTCATGGAATTGATTTGGGAACCTTGGGTCACAAGAAATGTATGTGGCTTCACAAGCTCAATGATAATAACACTGTTTTCATAGGAAAAGAATGTTTCTTTAGGGCGAAGAATTATGAAATGGCTATAATAGATGTGTACTTGCTTTGGCAAGATTATAGAAATGTTGGATAACTTGGGAGAAAGAGGGAAAACGTTTCATCTCAAGTCCAAATAAACTTCCAAATCAAGATCCAAACCAAAATTTAGAGAGAATCCAAATGAAACTCGGGGAAAAAGAATGGGCAAAAATCGGGGTGTTACAACATACATATATGCCAACATTTATACTTGCAAACCAAATGAATAATTCAATCTCCTATTTCCACACATATCACACACTACAGTCAACTCATATCAAAACCGAAATAACTTATTACCATGTGTTCCACCCTAAGCAAACGTTCAATCACATGCATGGCAACAAAACATCACATCCATACATATGACAGCTTTGCTCAATTATTCCGGTTTGCATTTTAAACAATGATATACATGCCGTCAACTATGCCATGATCATCACATATATGCCAAAGCAACATGTCATTAAAAATTAATTGCATCTCATACAATAAATCATTCTTGTGTTTAGCTCAACACTAGAAGAAACTTCTATCTCTGGTCCAAGTCAATGGTATAATTTTTTTGAAAAAAGGAGGATGATCCCTGGCCTCTGCATCTAGGCGATGCATGCAGCCATTTTATTAATTATTCACAAAAACCTTACAAAGTAGTACATCAGTAAGTCAATGGCTATAGGTGATTCAACCGCACATTGTTAATCACTCCCACTAGAACAAACTACCAAATGAACAGGAATACATGACACAAATGACAAGTCCAACAAGACCTAGGGTTTCACCCAGTGCTAAAAAATGCATAAGAAATAACAACATTCAATTGAAAATTTTGGGGGACCAGGGGAGGTTACCTCAACCTATGTAGGGGAGGCAAGATTCAAGAAAAATACATGAGATTTGAGGAAGATTGAGAAAGATTTGAGTTGGGGAGAAAAATAAATATCTCTGTTCTTCTCTCCTCGGGATGAATCGGGCGTGGTTGACGTTGCCATGTACCGGGGGTAACTGGTAGACCAAAAGTCGGCCCACTGGGGGCGCTATCTACCTGTACTCTAAGTCATGTACTTAGCCAATTATATTTGGCCTACAAGCCATGTAAGCCAACTCGGGCCATGTAACCCTACCCTTGTCCACTTGTATAAGGGGAGATATGGGCTTCCCGAGTCGGCACACTCAATAGGCTCAACACGCCTCTCTCATACGAGACAACCACCATCAATACAATCAGTCATGTAGGAGTAGGGTATTATTTGACCTTGGGGGTCTGAACTTGGGTAAATCCTTGTCTCGTGTGCACCTAATATGATTCTCTATGCATACTCCGCCCCGTGATTATTATTTTCGGAAATTATACCAACAGTGTGGTGCCACTCAACACTTGGGTGGGCTACCGCCGGAGGTAGCGGTGGCGGATTACTAGGCTACCGCCGGAGCCAATAATGATAGACACTTGTCCACATCAGTGCGGTCTCGGCACCGCCGTTGACTAGCTACACCCGATTTTACGACGGTAGCAATAAATGGTTAGATCGTGAAAAAAAATTCCTCATTTCGTGCTAACCTCGTCATTAAAGGTTAAAACAATGATTTTGGCCGGCTCATGTGATCGGTCGTGCTAGTCGGGCTAGGGTTTGCGCCCACAGGTCGGCAGAGAGATGACACGGGAGCTGGGTTGTGCCTTCTCTTTCTTGGCGACAAATTTGTCCAATTGCAATCAGGAGAAAGGAAGGTTCTGAATCTTCAATTGAGTATGGCAATATGCTAAGTTGGACAAATAATTATTATTTCCTCCTTGAGATTAAAATATAGGTAAGAGGACGCATGTGAAAGAGAGAGAGAAAAGCAGCAACTTGCAATCATCGACCGCACAACCCGCAGAAAACAACAACATTTTGCATTATCAACGGCTACCAGAGTTGCCAACTTGGTATGATTTTTTGACCTCAAAAATGATAAATGAAGAAGAGAGCATAGAGGAATGGACGACTGAGTCTAGTAGGTCGATATCCAATCGATCCAAGCTCTGTTCGGTTCACCACGGTGGCATTTCGCCGTGTGCAAGCGAAGACGAGCTGGAGCCTGCGATGTGATGCCGACATGGCGAGGTCTGGTTTGTTTGTTTGTTTCTTGGCTGCGGTTGCTGTTGCTGCCTTGCTGGCTTTCTGTCTGCTGGATATTTTTCCACTTCTTCACCTTCCACGAGCCTCAGGAGAAGACTTGCATTGCGTCCTGGGTCGTCGCCTCGTGGGCTCCTCCTTGGTGGCTACATATTCTTTTCGGACTGAATTATTGCCAGCCTGGGGGGAAAGCATCTCCATTTCTCTATTATCTCTCTTCCTTCTCGATTATATAGCACGGCAGGCCGGTCGTCGTCTCGTCTCGCCGGGAGAGGATAGGCACAGCACAGGACAGAGAGGGGAAGCAGCTGATCCCAGCCGGAGAACCGTCCATCCGCCATGAGCGACGGCCAGGGCAATGCTCCTCCCGGAGGTACGTATCCATCCGATGTTCCCATAGCTCGCTCTGCTCTCTGTGAAATGAAAGCTTGGTCAACGTATCAATCCACCTCTGGGAGAGCCGGAGAGGTGGATTAATTAGCACTATCATGAATTAATCTGATGCCCAAGCAAAGAGTTCGGTTGCATCCCTCGCTTCCATCGATCTTGCCAGCTTCCTTTGCTAAAATAGATCTGGTGCTTGTGTGTGTGTACTGTAGGCTACTTCATCGGCCGTCCGGCAAACACCGACGAGCCCAAGGAGAAAGAACCGCCGCAGGCCGTCGTTGAACCTGCTCCAGCTGCGCTGAATACTCCTGGTGGTAAGTGCGCGCAACGCTTTGATTATGTTATGTAAACCATGATTTTGTTAGTAAATCTCTGCTCGTCTTCTGTTGCTCGAACAAGATTACTTCGTCGGCCGCCCGGCAAACCACGGGCAGAGCACGGCGGCGACGCCGGCTAAACCGAGCTTCTTGGCCAAATTGTACGACAGCTAGCATATATTTCAGCAAATTATTTAGAGCTAAAACGCTCGAGCTGTGTCTAACGCTTCTGCTTTCGTCTCCGTCTCTGATCTCCAGCTGTCCATGCCTCGCCGGCGGTGGAGCTACCAGCTAGACCGACAAGCCCAGCCGCCGTGCGTGACCGCGGGAGGATTTGAAGTGGAATCGGGTCCATGAGTCTCAATTCTGTATTGGTACTGTGCGAGTTCTCTTCATCTTTGGAGGCTCTGCTCTGTTTTTCCTTCTTTCTCTAGCATTTGATTCCTACGTATTCATTCGTGTAATGCCGACAAACGTAAACTCGACGAAATTGCCACCCGTCCCTGTGAAATGAAAATGATGTTGATTTGTTCGATTGTATATATACTGTGTACTGATCTGGACTGCGGATTTATCGCAGTCGCGTGCTGGCGTGTAAACATATATCGACCTCCACCAGAACAATTCGTGTGTTTGGCAGCTACACTACACACATATCTCTCCCTCTCTCTCTCTTAGATCGAAGAGCTTAAATTTATCCACACTATGTTCATCTCATGCCGACACATAGAAGCAGTATATCATGTAGGAGTACTGATAGTCTAAAATTGCTTCTATTTACTGTAAGCGGCAGAAGCTCTGCCAATGCAATATAGATAAGGAGTATAGTACAAAAGCCAAATGCATAAGCACCAGGGAACAAGGAAATCTCCCATAACCTTTGGCCTCCTCATCTCAGGGTTTCTCCGGAAGAAAACACTGCCTTAATGTTACCTCTCTCTGAATCTTTTTCGATAAAGGGTGGACTTTATTGACTCAAAATGAAGCATCAAGACGATACAAACAGAACACACTCGGCCTCTGCATAGTTAGAATGCACACAGACAACACCAACGCACGCACACAAAAACACGCCAGTAAATAGCAAAGTCATATAAGACCAAAACTATGCGTCGGCGAGGAAAAAGAAAAAAAAATCCTCCAAAGCGATCAGATCCGCGATCGGCAAACTATAACAATGACCATATCTGCACCGATCATCTCATCACACCACGCGGACGATGAGGTTCTTCAACAGCAACACCTTCCTTCAGGAAGGGAGCGACACTCAAGTGTCGCCGTCACCGGATACAACCACCAAAGGCTAGAATCTAGGCTTTCACCCTGAAGAATCAGTCCGAGCATTCCGAACAATGCCTTCAATAAGGTAACGATGTAAAACATCGCCATTGCCAGGTATACCCAACTAGGGTCAGACCTAGGCTTTCACCCCGAAGCTCAAGACCGGGTGCTCAAGTAGCACCACCATCGAAGTCATTCATGGTTCTCGCCACCACTTTTCCATGATCCCAGCAGCTACATGCGATGTGACCGTCGCCGCCACACAATCATCCCTCTGCATCAAGACTTCGCCATAGATTGCATCTCGCCGTCGAAGTCAACCACCGGATCTGCAGAGATGAAACTCATAGAAAAATCTTTCGATGGCGACCGCAATCAGCAAGGACCATGGGCTGCAGCTAGTCGACGGCCGTCATCTGCACGCATGTGCACGTCCCAAGCGGCGTCTGTATGCAGCATCCATGCACCAGCCCCGCATGCTTGTCTCGATCGTACTCCTAGCCATGGACACCAACCAGATCGAAAGACCAGAATCATCGGCTAGCAACCAGATCGGGAGGCACCAAGCCATGGACATGATCCAGATCAGAAGGCCGGTAATCACCAGCGAACTGTTAGATCGGGAGGTCGGCAACGCACAACGGCGACGACGGCGGTCAGATTAGGAGGTGACCACCAGGGAAGAACAGAAAGAAAAAACACGGCTAACGACGCCCTGCCGCCGCCGTTCGTCGGGTGGCCGGTTTCCTCCGGCGGCGGCGAGGTGAACGGGGCTGTGAGGGAGGGCCTGCGAAGCAGGCTGTGGGGGTGCCTCCGGAGTCGCTCGAAACGACCCGGGAGGCTCAGATGCGTTTTTTCCGGGAGGCTTGTGGCTTCCTCTAAATCCAACTCTGCGTCGGGGCCGGATGGTTTCTCTATACCTTTCTTTAAAAAGTTGTGGCCTATTCTCAAGTTTTTTTTATCTACGCCATTATTTTAGGGCTTCTGTCTCGGGATGGTGGACATCTCTCGCCTCAATTATACCATCATCTCTCTCATCCCCAAGGTGAAGGGGGCTGATTGCATTAGACAATTTAGACCTATTGCCCTCATGAACAATATTGCTAAATTTCCGGCCAAGGGCTTTGCTACGCGCTTGTCTCCGGTGGCTCGTAGGGTGATTGGGCAACACCAATCTGCTTTTATTAAGGGGCGTTTCATTCTTGTTGGTATTTTGTCTGCACGAGGTTGTGCATGACTTGCGTGTCCGCAAATAAAAAGCCATTATCCTTAAGCGTGATTTTGAGAAGGCCTGTGATTCGGTTAGCTGGCATTTTCTTCGGAATATTCTTCTGGCCAAGGGGTTTGATGGGGCGAACGTTCATAGGCTTATGCAGCTAGTTGGTGGGGGCATATGGTTTGTATGTTAACGGGGTGGTGGGCCCATACTAAAAATGGTCGGGCCTTAGATAAGGGGATCCTATATCCCTGATTCTTTTTAACTTTGTGGCCGATGTCCTTTCTTGTATCCTGACTCGGACTGCATCTGCTGGCCACATCTCTTCGGTCCTCTCGAATCTCATTCCGGCGGGCATCTGTCATCTTCAGTATGCGGATGATATGATCATTATGGTGGAATATGACGACCTTTGCCTAGCTAAACTGAAGTTCCTCCTACTGTTCTTTGAGGCCCTCTCTGGTCTTAAAATTAATTTCTCCAAGAGCGACGTGCTACTCACGCGTTGTTGTGCTGATGAAGAACTTAGAGTTGCTAACATCTTAAGCTGCACACTGGGCTCCTTCCCATTTGTTTATCTTCTCAAGACGGATCATTAAGTGGTGGTGGCGGATCATGCAGGCTGACCAGGGGGTCTTGTGGTTTCATCTTCGCAAGGCTAAATATTTCCTAAACTGATGTCCTCTCTTCGCCTCCGGTTCTGGTGGGTCCCCGTTCTGGAGGAACCTGCTGAAAGTTAGGGATGATTTCTGCTCTCTGGTTCAGTTTAAGGTTGGTAATGGTGCTTCGTTCTGTTTTTGGCTTGATGGGTGGTGTGGTGAAGGCCCTCTTTCGTTGTCTTTCCTGGTGCTTCTTTCTTAATGTGCTGCTCCGAAGATTTCTATCTTCGAGCTCTCGTGGAATGGCTGGGACGTGGGCTTTCGCCGAGCCTTGTCTCCTGAAGAGTTGGCTGACTGGCAACGTCTCCCTACCTGTTTTCCTTTGCTCTCAAACTCTAAGGATCTGGTGTCTTGGCCCCAGTCCCCGTCGGGCGTATTTTCTGTTAAATCCCTTTACTCTAAACTTGTTCAAGGGTCAGCTATGACGAGCTATAGAGAGATCTAGAGGGCTAGGGTGCCTCGTAAAGTTAAGATCTTCATGTGGCAAGCTTTCCATGGCAAACTTCCTGTTGTGGATCAAATTAAGAAGAGAAATGGCCTAGGCTCTCCACATTGCACACTATGTGCTGCGCTTGAAGATACCGAGCAGATCTTGTTCAGATGCGACCTGGCGATCGTGTTCTAGGCTTGTGTTCGTTCGATCTTGGGTGTGAATTGGGCACCCAGTTCATTTCTTGAGCTCCTTCATTTAGCGGGTTCATTTGAGGGGCAAGTTAGACGTATCTTCTGGGTTTGGTTTTTTGCTATGTGATGGGTGTTGTGGACGACCAGGAATAAATTTACTATTGAGCATGTTTTGCCTGCTAAGGCTGCTGGCCCTATTTTCAAACTTGTTTCGCTACTGCAGTTGTGGAAATCATTGAATAAGGAGCGCGACGTGGAGGCCATGGAGCTGCTGATCTCCCATGTGAGGGATTTGATGATATCTATTTACCCTCCGGATCATGCTACGGTCTCCTATGGGGATGATGGTGCCCTCCTTGTCGTCATTATTCTTTAGTCGGCCTGGTCTTTTTCTCTTAGGTAGGGGCCTGCGTGCCTGATTGACCTTTTGCTGCTGCGTCGGCCTCCCTAAACTTGGGTATCGTGTGAGTGAAGTGCTCTTAAACTTGTTTCTGTGTTTGTGTATGTTGTGAACTCTGGTTGGTGTTGTATCACTACTAGGGAAAACCCTAGCAGTAGCGTGGGTTTAACGCCTAGTAGTAGCATGGGTGCCCGCATTACTGCTACGACGCTACAGCTAACGTTTAGCAGTAGCGAGTGTCACCAATCACTGCTGCTACCAGAGTTTAGCAGTAGCGCATTTGTCAGAACATCGCTACTGATAAAAGCTTCAGCGCGCCTCTTTAAAATGCGCTACTGCTAAGGCAGCGCTGCTGCTACACACATGCCCAGTGGCGGAGCCACCTTCCGGCGACCCTGGGCAGCTGCCCGGGCTCTGCCCAAACACTTCCATTAGCTTATAGTAAGAGGTTGATAATTAATCACTAGTTTTTTTTGGCAAATGCTCATTAAGCACATCCCTTTGTATTTTGCCCAGGCTCCATGGATGGGCTAGCTCCGCCACTGCACATGCCCACGCTACTGTTATTATTTTCTATTTTTTCTGCAATGTATTTACTCTGTTTTTGTATAGGTTTTATACACACTACTGCAGGATGCTGCTAACGCGACACTACGATCAGAGATCCTTTGATGAAACTGTGTGGGATGCATTAATCGCAAACGGTGATGTAAAAATACTGTCAAAAAAGATGCAAAACATTTGCGATGGCGGATACATCAAACACGGTTCATATTTTAGTTGCGTGTGCGATGCTGGGCATACGGTTCAGTCCAATAAACTATTTGCGATGAGGCAGAAGAACAGAAACGGGCAGCCAGATGAAGGTGTGTGCGATATACGGCACACAGTTCACTCGGATGAACTGTTTGTGATTAGGCAACACAAAAGAAATAGTCAGCCAGGTGAAGGTGTGTGCCATATACGGCATACAGTTCACTCGAATGAACTATTTGCGTTGAGCCAAGAGAACAGAAACGATTCAACATAACAAGATGTGTGTGATACGCGGCAAACAGGTCTGTAATCGGAAATGTGTGGGAAGACCGATAACAACACAGACGATTCCTGTTAACAAGCCGTGTGTGTTGTGAGCAAACGATTGCTGGTATACAATTGTCAGTGATTGATGAAATCATCACCGACGGGTTCCTTTGTTTAGTCCGTGTGTGATGTGATTTGCTCTGTCCGCACAACATCAACGCTCTGTCTACAGAGCATCAACATATATACTTAAAAAGACAGCATTGCATAACCAAATTAAGCTTACAATTACACAAGTGACTACACACCACTACAAAAAAAAGACACATCCGTGACATTTTGGCCCGAACGAAAAAAAATTATGTCATGCTTATGACACTTCTATGATGATAATTGTGACAAAAGTACGTATCATCATAGATATGGTGGGCTCCTACTTCTATGACAAAAAATCATGACAGAAAATGGGCTTTTCGTCCTGGGCGGGCCGGAGACGCACCTGCATGACATTCTTTGGGCCGTCCATGACGGAAAAAATCATGGTAGAAGCGAGGGCGAGCAAAATTTCGATGAGTTCCTGGTTACGGTGGGTGGTCGGGGCCGAGCGATGCATGGAGGGATTGCGCGTGTCTCTCATACATGTATGCGCGTGTGTGCAAGGCGTTGGGCTCTAACTGAATCCGAGCGAGGCGTTCATTTACTGAAACCGAGCGATTGCACTAGCTACGCGTGTTACTGAACCCGAGCGATCGATCCCATGGCTGTTAACTAAACCCGAGCGATCGATCGCTGCTGCTGCTGCTTACTGAAGCCGATCGAACCTGCTGCCTCTTGATGAATAGTGAACGTGAGGGTTGGTTGAACGAGTCGAGACGTACATGGTTGGTGTTGGATGAACAATTCCCGGTGGGGGTTGGATGAACAGGACACCGTGGTAGTAGTAGTAGGCCGTTGCCCCTGGATGAACAGGACCCCGAGAGAAGGCCGCCATAGCCGAGCTGGTTGGGGGTGGATGAACAGGACCCCGTGGAGGGCTGGATGAACAGTAGCCCGTGGATGAACAGTAGCTGGTGGAGGCAAGAGGAAGACGCGGTGGATGAACACTGCAAGTGGATGCTGAGGGAAGTCGACGGTGGGTGACCAGTAGCCCGTGGAGTCCCATTTTGCGGTACGCCACACCCCTCCGATGAACAGGACCCCCGTTTCAACCGTAGCGCTCCAACACAAGTTTGTTTCCTTCATTTTGCGGTACGCCACACCCCTCCCGATGAGCAGGATGCCGTTTTGACCATAGCCGGTCGAACAGAAGGTCGTTTCCTCCGCACTGCGGTACGCCAGACCCCGTTTCGGCTGTTCCGTCCAAGCCGGTTGGCTCCCGTTAAACGGGATGCATTCTGACCCAGTCTATTGCCTCCCGATGAACATGACGTTGTTTTTCCGTTCCGACCCAGCCGGTTGGCTGCCCGATGAACAGGACGTCGTTGCTGCCATCTGTTGCCTCACCATGTACACGAGCCCTGGCCGTACGTATACGCGAGTAGGCGTTCGAGACCCCTCCCGTATGTACGTACGTGGCCGTATTGTTTGGCATGTGGATGTACGTACATGTACACGGTTTAGAAGGGACTGCCTGAACTGCTACATCGGGGGCTCTACTACTACACGTGCCGCTGCTTGCTCAGCCACGGTTCATCGTTGCAGAGAGACCGATCGACCAGTATATACGTACATGTTTGCGACCAGAATGACAACGCTACGTACGCTTTGACCAGGTGGGTCCTGGCTGTCTGGGAGGATAAGGAGGCACTTCCTTGCGTGTGAAGTTATTGATGGTGGGTCCGAGCTGTCAGGGGAAGGGTTCATTTTTTTCACGCCTAATATGGAGGCACTTCCTTGCGTCCAAAGATATAGCTGATGGGTCTCAGCTGTCAGGGGGAAAACATTTTTTTTTGCAAAATACAGCTAAGCCAAAATACAAAGGCTCTTCCGGTAGGTCCCTCCTGTCAAGTGGAGGAATCATTATTTTACGCGTAATAAGGAGGCACTTCCTTGCTACGGCCATGGATCCAGCTGTCAACCTCTCCACGTACAGTCCTCTTCCGATGTAAGTCATTCCTTGACCATGTTGACCACGCCGTGCCGAGAGCACCAAGGCGGTGGATGACGGCGAGGCCTAGGAAGGGAATGACCCGGAGCCAGGGGAAGCCTCGGCAGTTGTTTCCCGCGCGGAGGGGCGTACGAGGGTTTACTAGTTGGGCTGCAGTGTGAGGCTGCCATCGCCGGAGAATAATAGCAGGTCTGGGTTATTACAGGGATGGCCAGGCCAGTGATGGGAGTAGGGTGGGGCGGTGAGGCCTGTGCGGCACCAGAGCCGGCCACGGGAGGCAGGAGCATGCGGCACGACCGGCGCTGGTTTGGGCGGCTGGAGCAAGAAGACCAGAGGTTGAAGAAGCACTACGACCGTTGGATGGACATCGTACAGTCACTAGAGCTAGAATCGTTTATATTGACTAAGTTGACAAAGCCCTCCATCCGCGTCAACTTAGTAGGCCCACAAGTCAGTCTCCAACTATGGTGGGTCCCAGATAGCAAGGGGAGTATTCATTTTTTTGTGCGTAATAAGGAGGCACTTCCTTGCGTGCGAAGATATAGCTGGTGGGTTCGAGCAGTCAGCAGGAGGAACTTTTTTTTGCGAAATATAGAGGCCCTTCCGGTGGGTCCCTGCTGTCAGGTGGAGGAATCATTATTTTGCGAGTAATAAGGAGGCACTTCCTTGCGTGCGGCCGTGGACCCAGCTATCAGCCTCTCCATGTACAGTCCTCTTCCGATGGATGTCGTTCGTTGACCATGTTGACCACGCCGCGCCGAGAGCACCATGGCGGTGGACGACAGCGAGGCCTAGGAAGGGAACGACCCGGAGCCGGAGAAGACTCGATAGTTGTTGCCCACGCGATGGGGAGTATGAGGGTTTACTGGTTCAGCTGCCATCGCTGGAAAATAATAGGAGGTGGGGGTGAGTAGAGGAATGGCTTGGCTAGTGATGGAGTAGGGTGGGGCAGTGCGGCCTGCGCGGCAGCACGGCCGGCCACGGGAGGAGGGAGCAGGCAGTCCCGCCGACGCTGGTTGGAGCGACTGGAGCAGGAAGAGCAGAGATTGAAGAAGCACGGCGGCCGTTGGATGGGCATCAACCAGTCACTACTCTCGTGTGTTGACTAAGTTGACACGGCCTTGCGTGCGCGTCAACCTTTTTTTTAGGAAAGCATACGCGTCAACCTATAGTAGGCACACAAGTCAGCCTCAAATCTGTGGAAAACAGCATACAGCCCATCTGCCATTATTTCTAATAATTTGCAGCCCATTTGCTAATTCTTAAGTATTTTTTTGGAGCCCATATTCTTTTTGTTAGCATTACAGCTCATATTGTGGCCACGGTTAAAAAATTCTACGAAATTTTGCATATTTCGGTGCGGTCCGAACTGTTTTTAATCCCGTAATTTCGAGTCACGTTCAAACTAATTTAAAATAATAAATTTATATCAATTTAAAATCCAACATAATTTTTCCCGCAAAAAAAATTAAATTCAAAATCTTGAAATCTTGAAAAAACGATATTTGAAACTAATTGCCGGTTTGCTGTGTTTATAAATTTACATCCCATTTCTTACCACTTCATTTTCTGGGCAAGCGAATACATCGCTCTTGTCTTGAAAGATTTGCAGCCCAGCAGGGCTGAGAATGCAAGTAGGCCTCCGTTGGGTATTTTTTTTAAAAAAAGTAGAGCTGGGCTAGCCATTTTCAGCAAGAAAAAAACACAACTGGGCTCATCATGTGGTAAACATAAAATAAAACCCTGGCTAGATGGGCCACAGCCCCCGTACAGCCCCGTTGTTACCCTGATCCATCTCTAAAACTAGTATAAATAACAACTGCTTGTTCCTAAAAAAAAGTAAATAACAACTGCGTGACCTGCTGGGTCCCTGGTGTCAGCCGCTCGTTGTGTAATTCTCTCGTTTATTGACTACGTTGACAATGGCATGGGCCCCAGATGTCCAACCATTAGGAGAAACCATTTTTTTGGGCTTGTAATAACGAGGCACTTGCTTGCGTACTGCCATGACCCTGGTGGGTCCCTACTGTCATCCTCTCCACATACAGTCATCTCCTTGTTCCTCTCGGTTGTTGACGATGTTGACAATGCCAGACGGCGGCGCACCGCGCACGGCAAGTGAACCAAGGCAGAGGATGACGACGAGGCCTCGGACAGAACGAACAGGAGCCATGGAAGATGCGCCAGTCTAGTCGCAGGCGGAGGGGAGTATGAGGGTTGACTGGTTCGGGTGTGGGTGCGTGTTGTGGCTGACGTCGCCGGAGAATAACAAGACGTGTGGGGAAATAGAGGGAGGGACTGGCCAACGTTTGAGGGTACGGTAGGCCGGCGGAGGCGCAGCCAGTCGTGGGAGGCGGGAGCAGGCGGAACCGACGGGGTGGTTTGGTTTGGGTGGCTGGAGGAAGAAGACAAGAGATAGAAGATACACAACAGATGTTGGATGACAATCCAACGGCTGGTAGGCAGAATCGTTTGTTGACTAGTAATTAAGTCGACACCACCTTGGATAGGCTTTTTCCTCGTGGGTCCCAAATGTCAGAATCCAAATTTGTCACGGTCATGCGGCCTTTCTTATGAAATTTTACAGCCCATTTGGTGTGCTAGTTCAAAATAAGTTTGTGGGTGCTGGTGGGGGCTAATCACTTGGGTTCTGTAATGCACAGTGAGCTCAAGCAGCCAGCGAGAGTGATGTTATTTCCCTTGGTTGGGATTTGTTACAATATTTCACTCTTAATTAAACAAATGGCATGCCATTTGTCTTGTTTCAAAGAAAATATGACAGTCACAACCGAGTTGAAAAGGGCAACAACATCTAACTCCAGCTTACAAACTATACAAAAGCACGATGGTTAATTGTTCATCAGGTTTAGACAAAACCCAGATTGAAAAGGGCAACAACATCTAACTCCAGCACTGTTTTCAGCAGTCATAGTCAAATGGATCGGTCAGGTCCATAGAATGAACATCCTGGGTCGTAAAATTTACTGGATTATGACCACAAGATGTTGTAAATAGAAGCCCGGCACGTTCAGAAGCCCTTTTGTCCACCTGAAACTCCTTTTTTGCTCTTCAACATACCCATCCGTCAAAACCATGCTGCTGATAAACTTAAGCCTGATGGACAATAGTAACCTCACATTCAGCAGGAAGAATGTGACAAATCTAGTGTTTGCATGGTTGGCTACATATCGTTCCAGCGTTATTGTCTTCAATCGAATGTCATGAGAAGTGAGAAAATCCCAGTGCTTACGAATCCACTGATTGGTTATAACTTTCTTACCCCGTCCTGTTGCCTAAATAGACATGAAGATTGAAAATAGTTAAGGTCTAAAAAAAGAGTGTCGAAAGAGCAACAGCTGAAAGGTTAATTCTAGTACACTATATGCGGGCTTCCAATGTGCGTGAAATTATCACCTTTATATACAACTTCTCCATACATGGAAAGCATTGCAGCAAGCCAATAATCTTGTTCAGATCAAAACTATTCATTTGGATATATAAGATCTTGACAGAATCCAGCACCATTGATAGGCTATCCATGGAGAAACTCTTCATTGAGCATAGAACATAATATTAGTACAAAATGTGTACACCAAGATGATATAGAACTTGTGCGCAGAAATTTAAAATGCAGCTTATGATTACAAGTGTAGATGATAATATACAGTACCTGAAGAACTGTGGAGCCAAACACCATCTTGAAATGAGCACAGAGATCATGTATTACACCCAAGGTCTCCAGTTTAGGTGCAGAGACGACATTTATTTGCGACGGTGAATAACTAGAATCAAGGATCAACCTTTGAAGTGAAGGGGCATCTTTGATGATGAGCTGCCTTCCGTCAAAAGAAATTCCAATTCTTACAAGGTTAGGCAACTTTATTTGGAGACAACCGATTCTAACTCTGAAAACAAGCACCAAGCACTCCAGGGCAGGGCAACTGGAGTGGATGATGATGTATAATGAGGCCTCCGATATACGAACCCACACAAGTGAAAGTTTTTTGAGAAATGGGAGTCAAAGGTTTAGTACCAGATTGTCTGGTAGGTAGCACAGCACAAAGGTGGAGGTGTGGAGAGAGGAGGAAAACCGCGAGATGGACATCTGTGCTGAGGGCACAAGGACATGGTGTTCGGTATCTGGTAGGTGATTTCCTAGGCAATAGTAGAACTCAAGTAGCTGTAGTTCTGTGAATTCAGGGGATTTCAGCCAGGCATCCACCATGCAGGGCATGCTATGCTTGCTCAGGTAGCATGACGGGATGCAGAGGCTTTGAACGGAGCCCTGGTGGGAGGAGATGATGGCTCTAGGGAGTTAAAAATCATTAAAGAGAAATAGCTGATGACAGTCGAGATTAAGGGGCACCGCGCGCCATAGAGGGCACCACCGAGTTGAGAGGACTTGGGTGTGGCAGCAATCCTTGGTGGGGAGAAGCGAGATGATCTCCCCAAGGATGGCGTCCGGGAGATCGCTGATGTGGTCCACCCGAGATTCTACGGGTTCCTGGGATTCGGTGGGGGCGGGCTCGCCACTTCTCCCCGCACTGCTGGGTGCGGGATCTACAACAAGCGTCGCCGCTAGCGGGAGCCTCATCTTCTTGGTGCTAGGGTCAGCCGACTCCATTTTCCTCGAGGGCGTCGCGTCGAGCTCACGGATTTGAGCAGAGTAATGAATGACGAGCCTAGTTGTAGTGCGAGTGAAGAAGAAGGGGAGCTGGGGTTTTCTGTAGTAGTGAGGAAGAAGGGGAGCTGGGGTTTTCTGTAATAGTGAGGTGAGGAATTTGGGGGTACGAGTGGAGCGAGCTGACGTGAGGTGGGTGGGAGTGAGGAGGAAGAAGAGCACCCAGGTTTTTTTTGGGGGCGGTGTGCTGGGTAGCGCCTCTCATTAAGTAAATATATGGGCTTTTGAATTGATTTTATTATTTACTAGGTGGATGGGATATTTTGTCTTGGGCCCAGAGAAACAATTACTACTAGTACAGTGGAGACACTCTACCCAGAAAAACAATTACTACTAGTATAGTGGATACACTACCGCTTCTGGCTCCTCCGAGGTCATCAAAACATCTCCCTCTACTGAATGCCGTTTTACTTTGGTTCACCGACATGCGGGCCATGCAGCGCGCGGGCCCAAATGCCATCCACCAAATTAGAAGGCGGTATGTAGGCGGAGAGTCACCCCGGTCGTAGCGTAGCAGTAACGAGCCGTCATATCACAAAACCCTACCTCCCCGCAGTCTAAGTTTGACGGACGAAGCAACCATCATTTCACTATTCGCTGAATCCCCTTCTCCCTCACCGTCTTCAAGAAAGCCAACACTCGCATCTGCCATTGTTCTTCTCTCCCAACGAAGGGAAGGTAAGCTGATCCGTGATGTTGGTATATTTTCTTTCAGAAAAAAGAACTTTTGCAAAGCAGTAACCGATCCTCACTCTCTTTTTTGATTCATTGTCATTGCGATTGTGTTTTCCTTTCAGTTGTCTCCTAGTATTCGTCAGTTTCATGATGGACCAAGGAGAACCAGGCAAAGATCTGCCGATGTTAGAGCAGACGCGAGAGGCTGATCCCCACGAGACAGAGAGCTCCAAGAAGATGGAGGTAGCCACCGAGCCGACCCCAGATACGGTCACGGCCACTACTGAGATGGTCAATGCCCCGTTTGAGGTTACAGGCCCCGTGGCCCTGCAGGAGCAGTTTTCCCCCTTCGAGGATGTGTCCCCCCCCCTGAGCTGCCCAAGGTGATTTTCTTCTTTGCCAATCTCGATTGTGGTTTTTCATCTAAGTATGTGGTGATAAATAATGCAAAATTTTATTAGCTTCGGGGGGGGGGGGGGGGGGGGGGGGGGGGGGGGGGGGGGGGGGGGGGGGGGGGGGGGGGGGGGGGGGGGGGGGGGGGGGGGGGGGGGGGGGGGGGGGGGGGGGGGGGGGGGGGGGGGGGGGGGGGGGGGGGGGGGGGGGGGGGGGGGGGGGGGGGGGGGGGGGGGGGGGGGGGGGGGGGGGGGGGGGGGGGGGGGGGGGGGGGGGGGGGGGGGGGGGGGGGGGGGGGGGGGGGGGGGGGGGGGGGGGGGGGGGGGGGGGGGGGGGGGGGGGGGGGGGGGGGGGGGGGGGGGGGGGGGGGGGGGGGGGGGGGGGGGGGGGGGGGGGGGGGGGGGGGGGGGGGGGGGGGGGGGGGGGGGGGGGGGGGGGGGGGGGGGGGGGGGGGGGGGGGGGGGGGGGGGGGGGGGGGGGGGGGGGGGGGGGGGGGGGGGGGGGGGGGGGGGGGGGGGGGGGGGGGGGGGGGGGGGGGGGGGGGGGGGGGGGGGGGGGGGGGGGGGGGGGGGGGGGGGGGGGGGGGGGGGGGGGGGGGGGGGGGGGGGGGGGGGGGGGGGGGGGGGGGGGGGGTACGTAAGGCTGGTTAAGTACTTGTAAACACTGTTGGTTCTACCCCACTTGTAAGCAGTTATGCAAAACATGGCACATTGGCTCAGCTCGCTTCAACACTAGAAAAGTCAGCTATCGACTAGCTAACAATCAATAATCTGCTATCTGACGTATAAGCAACTACGTATCTTCTTACAATGGTTCATGCAGTTAACTGAGGCCACAATGTAAATTCCAAACGTTCACACGCTAGTCCAGCATTCATGTGGAACATTCACATTAAACTCGGCTTCATAAAATACTTGAAAAGCATAAGTTAAGCAATTTTATACATCTCAATGATTCATAGAACATAACAAATATTTACTAGTTCACAGCAAAAGACAAATTGTGAGAAGGTTTACAAATCTGGAAAAATCAAGCAAGGCTTCTCTGACCAAAGGGCCTCCCTAGGCAGGCTTTAATTTCCTGGAGTTCACTCTAGTTTTTCTTGTTGCCACCATCCAGGGTTAGGTTCTCTCATTCCAGAATAACCAATTATAATTGTGTTCTTAGTTGGAATGTTGAACTGAACCATGTAGTGTACTGACCATCTGAACTTCTTGTGCAGTTCCACTAAATTTAAGCACCGCTATTTGCAGAAATAAGCAGACCACAATGCCTCTTGTCCGCGCACCTGTCCCAAAAACCTCAGTGCAGCCATGCCAGCTAGTCCTCTGTCCATCCATGAACTGGGAGAAAGTGCATTCCCGACTAGGATGCAGTTGTTTTCGCTCGTCCCTGCACTACAATCAGGAAGTAAAACATACAAATCAGCTTCTTTTAGATTGCGTTGGTCATTCTACCTAGTTACTACCAATGTAGGAATACCTGGAATACGGGTGGTTAGACGACGACAGCTAGGAATAGCCATCTCATTTTGTGCAGTTCTACTAAAACTGAGGTGTGTACTTTTGATTACACAGATAGAAACGATATGGAGACAGGCATCCCTGTTTGCGCAAATATGAAATATGGTTATTTAAACAGTGACAATTATTTGCAGTGGCATATGATTAACAACAACATCTATTGTGTTATAATTGGCACTACATTGACAGTATGAAAGTGCCATTAAGTAAGAAGTAGCATCACATCACATCAAGACTGCCACTAGATTAACATGCAGAACAATAGCATTAGTATTACTGTCATGAGAGTAGCACATGGTCAGTAAATGTGCAATCAAATTTGTGCAGTTCCACTGGGATGAAGCAATGTTAGCGGTGTGAGATTTAAGTGTAACTGCAAAAACACAATTCATGAGAAATAAAGCAAGATGGAAGCACTTCATAAAATGGTGGTGGCATTGCTTCAATTTATCGACGGCACTAGACCATTACTTAATAGTGACATTAGGTGGCATTGCTTCAATTTATTGACGGCACTAGACCATTACTTAATAGTGACATTAGGTGGCATTGCTTCATGCTTCATGTGATTTTACATTAACGGTAGCGATATGGGCGTAGGGACAGCAGGGGCATAAAGTGGTGAGGCAAATGTGGTTGCCGAGAGCGAAAACATTCAGGCAGCATGTCTGCATTTGTCCCATTTTTTATCTCCTCGATGACATTTTCCTATCTGAGCAGAGGAAATCTAGACCTGCTCGTTCTTATTTGCGTTGTCCCCCAACACCCCTCACTTTCTTTCCTTTTTCGACAAGAGACAGGTCCACTTCCACCCACCCTTTGCCATCCACCCCGCTTTCTTTGCCTTTTCAACCAAGAGACCGGTTGGGTAGCCAGTATCTACTACTTTCGCCCGTTTCCTCTTAGAACCAAGTCCTAGATTCATGCTACAGCTTTCCCACTTTTTTCCCTGTTTGAACCAACTCTTAGATTCGACTGTATGAACTAGCTTTACCTCTAATAATATAAAAGTCTAGGTGGCTTTGGAACAGCCAACGGAAGTAGAAAAAGATCCACACACATCCACATGGGGATCTGGGGCAGTAGAGCAAGGCAGGTTTCGAAGGAATATATACCTGAGGGTCGTCGGGATGTGGCAAAGACGGTGTTGGGAGGCCGCATCTTGGCCACAATACCGCAGGGAGGAAGAAGGGGTTGGAGGCCCTCCAAGCCGGTGCTGTCTCGAAGAGAACGGCACGACCACCAATCGGGACGCGCGGGCAGCTGTTGCTCTCCTCCCTCACTGCCGATGACCGCGTGAATGATGCACCTACACCCCTGCCCCGGCCCAGGTGGTCCGGCCGGATTTGTGACCAGCCGTGAGCAGAAAGAGAGTGTGGCCACCTATGTCTTGCTTGGATCTAGAGAGCATGAGAGAGTGAAAGAGAGGAACCCTAGTAAAGCAAGCGCCGAGGCTCCTGCTTATATATATAGTGGAGTGATTTTGTTGTAGCAGCCGTTATTACATTGAATACGCGTGAACCACTATTTTCATTTAAAGTTCAAGTAAAAATAAAACTCGATCAATAACGTGCCACCGCTTCCAGGTCGCACTATCAAATCACTGCGTCCAGGATGCACTATGGACTGTATCATTCACGTGCGGTCCTCGACCCTCCATCAAGTTGAAAACTGTACTAGTCAAAATGTCAATTGGGATGCCTCTTTGTAAACAAATGTGCTCCTAGCTTCCAAGAAAATGCGCTCCTACGTGTACCCGCGAGTGGGTGTGAGAGAACTAGTGCATGCGTGCACCGCTTCTCTTTGTGAGAGTACAATATACTACGCCTAAAGAACGTTCGCCGCAAGAGTAATAGTATAAGTGTGTGACGTGTGAGTTAAAATAAAAGGTGCGCGACGTCTTTTATTTTTTAGAAGTTTTGAGGGTAGGGTGTGAAGAGCACATATGTGCGTGACGTCTGCCTACAGATAGACGGTGGGTGCGAGAGGACTCGGGAGAGTCATGACTCGTGAGGGTGCGTGTGTGTGTGAGAGAGATAGGGGGCATGTATCAATGCAATGCATGTGTCCATAAATCATATATGACAAACGTTCGCCACAAGCCGTTTCCTGACGAACGCCATAAGAACAGTTAGATCGGCATCCGACAGTGTCAGTTTTGCCATGGCATTTAACAGAACAGCCACTCCTTCGACACACAAATCTTCCACGTGAGTGTTAGCAACTGCCGTATGCTCCTCCCTCCGTTCCAAAATGTAGTGCATATAGCTTTATTGAAAACTTGAACCTCGCAAACTTTTATCAAGTTTTCGTATACCAAAATGCACATATAGAATACCCAGCATATATCATTTCATTCATCTTCGAGAGGTAACTATAAAGATGGGGGAGGAGTGTACAAAGAAAGACCGTCGTATCACCTGTAGCAATTTCAACCATCCTTTGGTGTGGAGGAATATCATAGGAACTCGATATGATATGATTTTTATAGGATTATTTTCTTTAGAGCCAATTGGTTCATAGGAATAGATTCATATACTCCACATTTCAAAGGAAAATAAACATGATTTCATTTTTATAGCTTTAGAGCCACTTGGTTCATATGAATGGATTCCTATACCCTCACAATTTCAAAGGAAAATAAACATTAGCCTAGATTCAATAGAAAAGTTCCTATGATGTGAACCAAATGACATCTCTTTTCCAATCCCTCCTCATAGGAATTGAGATACATGTCATCTCTAGATTCAATAGAAAAGTTCCTATGATGTGAACCAAATGACATCTCTTTTCCAATCCCTACTCATAGGAATTGAGATACATGTCATCTCTTTCCCTACAACTTCCATATATACATCTTCTATTCCTAAATTGCTAGTACAACCCACTAGTATTTTTCGTGGACATGCAACTATGGCACATGAACACGTCATGCATGCAAGTCATAAATCACACGTACTGTTTTTGTACTTTATGCATGCAAGCACCACATCATCAATTCGTGCATGTTACTCATAAGTTATTTCTTGCATTAAATTTTGTATTGACAATGTATGTGTTGGTCATGTGCACACATATGTAGTTCACATTCACATTTTTGTTAGAAATGTCATTCTTTTAACTGCAATTCATTTTTCTCTTTGTATTACATTTTCATTTTAAGCATACATTCACTTCCCATTAGTTATAGATGTTTTTGGAGAAACTTTTATGCATTATTTTGAGTAGCAAATTTCACGCGGCCGCGGGTATATCAAAATGCGGGGCCCATGCGTCATTGCCTTTCGGTCGAACCTACGTCCACAATCTTTTGTACGTATATCTCCACTGCTCCCCAAACCCAAAAGGCTGCCTCATTCCCGTAAAACCGAGTGGCCCACCCGCACCTCCCAATGCTCCACCTTGTACAGGTGCTAAGGCTGCCATGTAGGCAAAAAATCTGATGTGGCAAGGTAATTAAGAGGAGAGAGATGAGTGTGGTGACCCCAGGAAGAAACAATGCGAAGCGTGAGAACCTAGGTAAAACACTTAAATGGAAGAATCCCACCAATGCATGAAGAACTTTAGTTGCAAAATAATTAAATGAAGGATGCTTAGCACCAACAAGTTAAGCACCTATGCATTGGGGGCTTTAGTTGCTAAAGTTTTTAATGTGCTTAGCACCTCATGTAAGCACCAATGCATTGGAGGATAGCCTTAAGGCGTCAACTCGAACTCAATCCCTCTCCCGTTTACAACAGCGTGGCCCCGTACGCCGTAGTACTCCTACAAACCCTACCCGTCGCACGCATCATCAGTTTTCTTCAAGAGGACGAGGGAGAAGCGGATTTGTAGTGGAGGCTCCTACCCTAGGGCGCCCTAGGTAGCTGCCGCACGCATCATTGGTTTTATTTTTTCTTTATATGCTCTTGCGCCCTAGAGTGAAATGATGGTTGCTTCGTTCGTCCAGCTTAATGCGGAAAAGGTGGGGCTTTGTGATTTGACCCCTCGTCGCTCATTTACTACTACTACGGTACTACAACCGGGATGCCTAGTCCAACCGCTGCTCCGAACTATAATTTGGTGCATCGCACGTGGAACAAGACGGTGGATGAGCCACATGTCGGCCAAAGGGGTCATGTATGTTTGTCACCATTTCGTGTGCGGACTGACCCTGCTGAGTTGCTACGCCAACGCGACAGGAGCAACCTACCACTTGGTTTTGCTCCTTGGTGAACCCCGACTATATTTATTGATCTAAAAAGATACTAGTAGTATCCAGATTAGTAAAAATGAGGTGATTTTACCGAGCGGTGGGCGGCGGAGCATGGCCTATGATGCGGTCCCACGTGTCATGATGTACCGAGGCCATGCGCATCCCTCTTGAGGCAAAACAATGGCAGAAGCAATACGTGGTTTTCTTGAAGGAGATGATGGAGAAGCGGATTCAGCGAAGTGTGAAATAATGGTTGCTTCGTCCGTCTGGGGGAAAGGTGCGGCTTTGTGATTTGATGTCTCATTGCTCATTACTACTACAGGGGCGCTACGACTGGGGTGCGTCCCCCTGCTGTTCTACACTATTATTTGGTGCATGACACGTGGACCCGATTGCTATATGTCCCACATGTCGGCGAGAGGAAGTACAACATTCATGAAAGCGAGCATCTCCACTCTTTTAGTACGACGGAGGAGTACAAGACACGGCTTGGTTTTTGCTGCTTCGCGTGATCCATTGATAAAAACCCAGACTAAAAAAGGTGAGGGCGGGTCTTTTCCCGCGCGGCAGGCATGGGAGTTTGGCATAGTCTGTTCGAGGCAATGATGTAGGAAGGGAAACAAGCAAATAAAGGTTTAGCGACTTAGTTTTGGGAAAATCTGATTTTACGGAGTACATAGCCTAGTGTAGCTTGCTGCAGCACGGACTCCAAGGAAATTGCTGTAAGTAGTACTACTCCTACCACTGTACTACTCCTACTACTAAAATACATAGTATATTTCAAACAATATGATAATCTCTCTAACCAAGGTAGGGCAGTATATATCTAACGGAGGGAGTAGTAAAATTTTGTCCTCGTCCTGCGAGCCACTGCGCGCGTGGGCGAGGGAGCGGGCGTAGGCGTAGTAAGCAAGCTTCTCCTCGTCCTGCGACTTTGCGAGCCAACACACCCATGGGCGGGGGAGAGGGCGTACTAAGCAAGCCTCTCCTTGTTCTACGAGTTGATGGGACACATCAAAAGTAGTACTACAGAGCATCTCCAGTGTATAGAGCCTTGTCTCTAAGGTAGGCCCCACATGGTTTGCCTCTTATCAAATGAAAAGAAAACACAATGTATAGAGACTCTAACCAGCCTCTAAGGTGGGCCCTAGCAGAAATTTAAAAAGTATTGATCCAATCAGTACTATTTCTCTTGTACTTTCTTATGCTTCCTAAGGCTGACAAGTGGGACCACATGGATTGTTACATTGTTAGAGGCAGCCTCTAAGGTTAGACGCGATGCTAGCCAATTTTTTGTTAGAGGCAGTTCATCCAATGTATAGAGGCCTGCCTCTAAGAGGAGAGAGAGGGCTTAGAGGAAAGAAAAAGCATACATTATGGATGCCCTAAGTGCCTACTTTCTGGTCTATATGACTCAATTTGAAATCCACAATGTATCCATAATAGATGCTGAGTGGTGGAATAAATTTGTTACTTCCATAGTTCGCAAAAGCACTGAGCATGTGAGATGGTGAACGGAGGGAGTACGATAACATTAGTACTACAGTTCTTTTGGAAGGGTTGTAGTAGTCCCTCCCATTCACATGTTCACATTTCAAGCTTTAATAAAAACGTTGCATGCAAGGATGAAGAGAAACCTCAGCAATGCATGTACTCCCTCAATCCATAGGGTCTAAAATGCGTTTTGGAGGCTAACTTTGACCACATGTTAGAGCAATAATATGACATCCAACTTACACAAATCTTACGATGAAATTCGTACGTGGTCATTATACTGCTAACACATGCATGCGTTGCAATTAGTACGTACTTACATGATACAGTAGTAAACACTCACTATCTAGTAGTACTAGTACTCTAGTACACTACTACTACTATGAGGCCATCCAACTATGTCCCGGCAGAAGACCACGGACACCGATTATTCATTCATATTTAAATTTGTTTTCACAAAGGAAAATATCCATGAAAATAACACATGGCAAAATTTCACGACGAACAAGGGATTTGAATGTGCTGGGAGGGGTGGGGCTGGAAGGGGTTGTTTGGATCTTGCCCGGGGTAGGCAAAATATTGGCGACCCTTTTGTCCACCCGTGCCTTTGCCACCGATGAACAAGGAAGAGCTCGGGTGCTCATGCATCCTCTAGCGTGCGCGTTGGAGACGAGCTCGCATGAGCTGTGCTTTTTTTGTCCCACCTCACCGCCCAAGCCGGCCGTAGACCGACCGACGACCCGCAAATTACGCCGTCCAACCGTAGCCGCACACATTCTGACAGCAACTCAACCAACCGGACGAAATTCATGCAAACACGGCGATATTTCATATAAACAATGACGGAACTCATATAAAATACCAGATTTTCATATAAACATAACGGATTTCATTACATTCAAATCAACTAAGCGGTGCTACTCCTGAACAGCATAGGTATAATAATACTTCCAATAATACCTAGCCTAAATGGTCGCCCGCGGATCCATTCGTCTTCCTCATGTCTGGCAGCACAATCATCAGACTGCCAGGAGCCCCGGATGTATATGCTTCAGCGCAAAGGACGGCTCGCTTCCCCACCGCTCAACTGACATCGTTGGCTGATGCCCAAGATGGAGTCTGAAGGGGGCTTCTCCACTTTCGTGGAGCCCATGCGGGGTCGACGAAGGTCCTCACAATAGAAAGATCCGGCAAGACACCTACTGTGTATGCCGGCGTCACCTCGGTGGTGGCCTTCATGGGACCCAAGTGGTGGCGGCCTCTCGTGTTCTACTTCTCCCCGATGATGGTGGTGGACGCGGAGGCGCTGGCCACTGACTCGTCGCTCTCCGCGCACCCGGCTTCTATCTCTGCTTGCATGGCGCGGCCGCGGGCATGGGAGTCTCGGCCACAGACACGGGAGACGCGGTCGCAGACACGGGAGGCACGGTACGAGGCGGCGGCGTGGACGGCACCGACGATGCCCGTGCTTGCCGCCGTGTCAGCGTGGAGCAGCTCGCCACTCCTCGTTGAGCTGGCCTGGAGCGGCGAGTTGATGAACCACATGCCGGCTTAGGGCGGCAACTGGCTCCGTCGGGCGAGGGGAGGGAGTTGGATCAGCGAGCTGCATAGCTCGTATCCGGTGGGCTCGGCGGGCCACCCAGCCGGCTTGGATGCCGGATAACTACTCTTCGTAAGCCATTGTAAGAGTGGAGAAAATGGTGAAGGAGGAGATAGGGGAGCGGTGGAGGTGTGCGATTCTTGGCCGGCGTCTGGCCTCGTTTAAATAGGAGATTAAATAGACAGCGGACAGGAGGAGCTCTACCGGCGTTGCGTTTAATGCCGGCCCGATCATGAGTGGACGTGTGTCCGGAGTGGGTTTCTCAGCTTCCACACGGGTTTCATGGAGGCGTTTGAATGTAGCAAGGAGGCGTGTTCAGCCGGGCGTGCAGCGAGCGGCGCCCTCGATTCTGACGTACGACACCGTGCCGTTCTTCCACTAACGTGTGGGCTCGTTGGTACCTGGCCTGCATGTTAGTGACCCAACGCAGGCAGCGCACGACAGAGGAGCTGTTGGTGGGCCAGGGCGGTGAGAAGCGGGCATTTCATAAACCGATGATTGTTCATTGAGCGTGACATCATCTAATTCATGTAGGTTGATAAGCCTACTATATAATGTAAGAGAATTTTAAAATTTTCACATATACATTGATAGCCCGTTCGATACGTTGTGATTCATAAAGACCGCTGCAAACATCAATGTTCTGCTTATCACAGATAAGATTGATTAATACCTGTAACAATCCATGTCCTTAACAAAGGGTGCATGCACGTATAGGTTGAGCGTGTGTCTTGCGTCGTGTGCTGTGTGCGGTGTGCATGCAGGCGTGCGAGTGTTGCGTGCGTCCATGTGTATGTTTCAGTGTTGCATGCATGTGTGCGTGCGTGTGTTCGTGAGTGCATGTGTACGTGTCAGTGTTGCAAGCCTGCATGCGTGCGTTTGTTCGTTGTGAGTGTTGCGTGCGTGCATGTGTATGTGTGAGTATTGCATGCATGCATGCATGCGGGCCATTGTGGGCGTGTTTGTGCGCATATGTGATGTGTTTGTATTCACCACAGTGGCTCGTGTGTGCGTGCAATTAAAATGGCCGGCTCAGCATATCATCACAAGGCGACCATGTCCGCTGTGGTTAGGGCGCGCGGGCTGCCAACCAGAGGTCTTACGACTTCGAATCCCCACCGACCACTAATTTATTACCATTTATGTCTTTCATATATGCGGTGATGGGTGGGCCCTACGGTAATGTGCGCTAGTGAATGTGGACTGTTTGACTGGTCAATTGATCGTGTCATCAACAAATTACGGAGCTGTATGGTGAACTAGTGACCATATGATCACCATAAAATGTATTTTATTAACACAGTACAGACTCGAGCTACCATTTCTTTCTTTCATATACACGCTGACAGGTGGGCCCCATGGTTACGTGCGCTGATGGTTCAACACTAGTTGCGCCATGTGGAACGTTTGACTGGTCAATTGATCGTGTCATCAACAAATTACGGAGTTCTACGGGAGAGCCAGTGATCGTATAATCACGACATGTATTTTTTAACACAGTACAGACGCAAGCGCTCATATATACGCGCAAACACTCACCGCTATAAGCGCACACACGCACATCCTACCCCTATGAGCACCTTCAAGAGAGTGAGCCAGCATATGATCTTGAGATTTTACGAAGTCACCATAGGTGCCTTGTAGTCGAGGGGAACGTCTCCTCCCACTGAACGCACAACGCCGGAAAATACTGAAATTAGTCCAGGATAAATGCGAGCACCAGGACTTTAACCCTGGTGGGCTAGGGAAACCACTGTCCTCCTAACCATCCAACCACAGGTTGCTTATCACCACAAAATGTATATGGTGACCGTGATGAGCTTATTCTGAAGTCCAGTGACCATATCGTGCTTTTGCTTCAAATACAATGATCGTAAGTGTTGTCAATAAAATACGGAGCACGCATCAAATACAATGTCCGTCAGTGTCATCAACAAAATACGAAGACATATCATGAGCTAGATATCGTATGATCACCACGAGAATGTATACAGTGACCAAAATGAGCATATTCTGAAGTCCAGTGACCGTATAGTGCTTTCGCTTGAAATACAGTGACCGTCATGCGTGAATGTGTCAGGGGCATACTTTTAGAGGGCCGAGAGATAGTTTGTGTGCGTACGTGAAAGTGGTGTAGAGAGAGGGGGTGTCCGGTGGAGATAAAGAGAGATATGCCCTACATTTCTCTTTCCCGTGACTAATATTTTAGGAGAAAATATAAACATTCACAATGCAGAACAAATATTATTGGATGCACCCTGCAATTAACTTTCATGTATAACTTTGTACTATTGTATATGCTTATTTTCTTAGTGGTCGGTTGTGTGTGGGGTGTGGTGGGCACATCATTTCTAGTTGTGGTGGGTCAACGTGAGGACTCATGGGTCGGTTCCATCCTGCGCCACATAGGTTGGACCGAGATGTGTTATACGAAGACCCATGTGGAGGACTCAGCGTACAAGACGAAGCTACCAGAGTCTTGGAGGACTCTATCCCCACTGATGATAAGCCGACTATATATGATTTGTAACCCTAGGCCCCGAGTATGTTATATAAGCCCGGGGGCTACTTCGTCAATAGTATACACACACATGCACAATGCCTGGTATTCACATGTACTTTGTACACACCCCTATCTCAAATATACAATACCCGGAGTAAGCTTTTTCCTTAACTGCAAGGGCCCAGACTTGGGTAAAACTTTGCCTCGTATTACCATCCAGCCTAATAGTCAGGGATATCCTACCGAATGATCTGATGGAATCATATCTGCCAACTACTAAGAGAGAGGTGGGGGGCAATGTGTGTGAGAGAGGCCTAAGATAATGTGCGTGCGGGAGACACGTAGGCACATATATGTGCCTATAGAGGGCCAGTAGAGACCGTGCGTGTGTATATATGCATGTGAGAGAAATAGTGTTTTCCAATTGAGATTAGTGAAAAGAGTGGTACATAGTAGTAAGAAAGAGAGAGGGAGATATATAGAGAGTGTGTGCATGAGACACCCCGGGAGAGAGTGTGAGCATGCGTGAGAGAGAAATGCCGATGTATATAAAGTGTGTGCACTTATGCGTCAGATAGAGAGATAAATAGCGCGTGTGTGAGAACGGGCCGAGGCATAGTGCATCTACATGTAAAAGGCGGTTCTACACATTAATTTAAAATATAAATGGCATTATTATTTTTGGATGAGATCATGAATTTTGCAATTTGCGTATGAACGAGGTCTATCAGACACCCATACTCTATTGAATTCGAGCATGTGCATGGGTTTATTTCATATTACTGATCCATAGAGTGAGAGTGGTTTGAAATCCAGACAGCGCATTGCTTTTGCAAATTCGTAGATAAACATTAATTAGTGCACTCCATGTTGTTAGTGTCAACCACTTTATACATTTGTCACTTACATGGATACATTCCAAATTGCTAGCTACGAAATAGAATACATGTTGAATTCAACATAAAGGGGGTTTCGAAGATTCGAATTCATAGGAAGTGCATTCATCTTTTTGAATCCGAGATAATGGTATTTGTAAATCAGATCTAAAAGGGGGCATCAATCTTTGTTGTGCGTTTGAACATGCTATATATTCATACGCATGTCTAACTATTTTTTTTGCAACCAAGGAGATTATATCTAGAACCATGCATGAATTGAGGTAAGTTGCATATTTTTTAATATATACTCATGTACAATGTATATTCAAATGTACCCCCTCCATTCGAAAATAATCATAGTTTTAGGATTTTCCAGAGTAAAGATTGGTGAAGTTTGATAAATCCTGAAAGTTCAATTCAAGAGAACTGTAAACGTTAATGCTTCTACTCCCAAATATTGAACGAAGCACCAAATAAGCCTCTGGTCACCCGAAACTGTGCGAGACTAATGTTTGGTGGTAGGAAATTACTGTCCTGACACTGACCCGTGTAGCCTATCGGCCCGATGTCCAAAGGTTTAAACCGGGGTCGGTTTGTAACTTCACCAAGACGCCAGTCTCAACTGCCTCCGAGAAGCATTCATACGTCGTGGGCACCTAAACACCCATGCGCTCAGCCGAAATCTATCCCGCCCACCATTTGGGACACCTGAGATTACTGTCCTACCCCCGACCGCAATATGTCAGAAATTTTAGGTGGGGCCAAAGTTTGTAACTTCCCCCAAATTTCAAACAAGCTCCTCCCAAACAGAAACATTCTTCCCCCTTAGTTCCGCCTCCCTCTGTTTCCCCATTTATACTCCGTGGGCGCCAAAACACCCTCTCCACCAGCCGCGAAACCCGGCCCAGCCTCCTTTGTCCTCCACCCCATCGCGCCCAATCCACCGCTGCCTTCTCCATCACGCCGGAGCCGGTACCCCGACGTCGCCGTCCAATGCAACCGCAATGCCCTCAAGGGCTTAGCAGCTGAAGCCGAGGCAGAGCTGCCTCCACGACACCGACGCCAACGTGCGCCGTACCAGAACCACTTCGACCACGCCATCTTGCCACTACTGCAGGATGCTGCTAACGTGATACTACAATCAGAGACCCTTTGATGAAACTGTGTGTGATGCATTAATTGCAAACAGTAATGTAAAAAAACATCAAAAAAGTTGCAAAACACTTGCGATGGCGGATACATCAAACACGGTTCAGATTTTAGTTGCGTGTGTGATGCTAGGCATACTGTTGAGTTCAATGAACTGTTTGCTGAACTGTTTGCGATGAGGCAGAACAACAAAAACGGGCAGCCAGATGAAGGCGTGTGTGATATATGTCATACAATTCACTCGGATGAACTGTTTGTGATTAGGTAACACAAAAGAAACGATCAGCCATATCAAGATGTGTGCGATATATGGCATACGGTTCACTCGGATGAACTGTTTGTTTTGAGCCAAGAGAACAAAAATGGTTCAATTTAACAGGATGTGTGTGATACACGGCAAACAAGTCTGTAATCAGAAATGTGTGCGAAGACCGATAATAATACAGATGATTGCTGCTAACAAGCCGTGTGTGTTGTGGATAAACGCTTGGTGGTATACAATTGTCAGCGATTGATGAAATCATCACCGACGGGTTCCCTAGTATGGTCCGTGTGCGATGTCATTGCACACAGAACAACAGCATATGTACTTATAACTTATAAGGACTTGATTCCATAAACAAATTGAACATCCAATTACATAGGTGGCTAGTACACACATGACCTTTGCACACACCAAAGTATGTTCCAAAATGCCTAGAAAATTCAAATAATGTATAAAAAGGCAAAACAAACCCTGAATAATTTCATATTTTTAGGATGATGCTCCTATAGTTGCATGTTGCCTCTGTAAAATAAATCAAGGTGGGAAGAGACAGCGTATGTCGTTTCGCACACATAGGTGACAAGTTCCCTCTCGGAACCATGAGCCTTTTTGAGAGAAGCTCCGGTTTGTAAGAAGTTTGTACCAAAACTTGTCCCAAATTGGACTAATTTTTTACCACGGCATGTTGGTGCCATGTCATAACACCATGCCAAGTTTCATGATTTTAAGGCGAGTTTTGGATTTACAGTAATTTTAAAACCAGGTTTCTCAATGTTTACTGTCGAGTCGGCACCGCCCTGGATAGGCTTTTTCCTCGTGGGTCCCAAATGACAAATCCAAATCTGTCACTACCATGCAGCTTTTCTTATTAAGAATTACAGCCCATTTGGTGTGCTAGCTGAAAATAAGTTTGTGGGTGCAGGTGGGCGCTAAGAACTTGCGGGTTCTGTAATGAACAAAGATCTCAAGGATCCCGCGAGAGTGATGTTCTTTCCCTATGTTGTGAATTCTTATAATATTTATGTCTTAATTAAATAAATGGCAAGCCATTGACCTAGTATGAAAGAAAAATATGGGTCAAAGCCGAATTGAAAAGGGCAACAATATCTAACTCCAGCTAACAAACAGTACAAAAGCACGAGGATTAATTGCTCATCGGATTTAGACAAAATCCAGACTAAACAGGACAATGACATCTAACTCAACCAAAGTTTTCAGCAGTCACAATCAAATGGATTGGTCTGATCCATAAAATCAAGATCCGGGGCCAGAAATTCTACTGGTAAATGAGGACAAGCTGTTGTAAATAGAAGCCGAGCATGATCAGAAGCCCTAAGGTCCACCTGAAACTTCTTTTTATGATGTTCAACACTTGCAGCCATAAGAAATTTCTTGTCAAAAAACTTAATCCTCACAGACAATAGTGCCCTCGCATTCAACATGAAGAATATGACAAAGCTAGTGTTTGCATTGTTGGATGCATATCCTTCCAGCGTTACTGTCTTCAAACGAATGTCATGAGATCTGAGAAAATCCCGGTGCTTCTTGAACCATCGATTGGTTATACCTTTTTCTCCATGTGTTAGTGCCTAAATAGAGATGAAGATTGAAAACAGTTAATGTCTAAAAAAGATTATGTTGAAAGAGTGATAGCCGAATGATTAATTGTAGTACATTATATATGGGCTTTCAATGTGCGTGAAATCATCACCTTTATATACAAATTCTCCAGACATGGAAAGCATTGCAGCAAGCCAATAATCGTGTTCAGATCGAAACACCACATACTGATATGTAAGGTCTTGACAGAATCCACCACCACTGATAGGATGGACAAGCTCTTCATTGAGCATAGAACATAATATTAGTACCAAAAGTGTACTCCAAGATGATACTTAACTTATGCGCACAAATGAAAAAAGCATATTACAAAAGTTTACGTGAATAATATAGAGTACCTCAATAGGTGTGGAGCCAAACACCATCTTGAACCATCTAAAAGGATCATGAATTGCACCCAAGGTCTCCAGTTTAGGTGCAGAGACTACAATTATTTGCGAAGGTACTACAGTAGAATCAAGGAGCAGCCTTTGAAGTGAAGGGGCATCTTTGATGATGAGATCATGTCCAAAAAAACAAATTCCCATGCTTACAAGGTGGGGCGACTTTATTTTGAGACAAAGGATATGAATTTATATTCCAAAAACAAGCAGAAAGCGCTCTAGGCAGGGCAGCTGGAGTGGATGATGCTGTGCAGTGCGGCCTTCGAAAGATCAACCACCACAAGCGCAAGTTTTTTTAGCAGTGGGAGTCGAAGCATTTGTACCAGATTGTCTGCTAGATGGCACCGGGCAAAGGTGGCGGTGTGGAGAGAGGAGGAAAACCACGAGATGGACATCGGTGGTGAGGGCACAGATACATCGGTTCGTGGTATGTTACATACATAGTCATGGTAGAACTCAAGCTGCTGGAGTTTATCAAATCGACAGGATGTCAGCCAGGCAGCCACCGTGCAGGGTATGTTCAGCAGGTAGCATGCCGGGATGTAGATGCATTGAACGGAGCCCTGGTGGGAGGAGATGATGGGTTCGGGGAGTTCAGAGTCATCATTGACAGATAGCTGATGACAGTCGAGATTAAGAGGTGTGGCGCACCACTGAGTGCGCCGTCGAGATGCGAGGACTTGTGTGTGGCAGCCATCCTTGGTGGGGAGAAGGGAGATGATCTCCCCAGGGATGGCGTCCGGGAGATTGCTGATGCGGTCCACCAGAGATTCTACTGGTTCCTCAGGTCCAGGGGGCGTGGCCACTTCTGGCTGCACTGCGGGTCCAAGATCTACATCCGGCGGTGGCGCTGGCCGGAGCCTCGTCTGTGTACATACCAATCTGAAAGAAAAAAATGTCAGAAACATACATGTAGGACATTCAAAATCAATTCTCAAGATCTAGAAGGAAAAAAAGGCACAAACATATATGTAGGACATTCAAAATCAATTCTCAAGATCTGGCCATGAATTATTAGCACGCACGCTAACCCTAGTTGGATTATTTGCAAAAATCATTTGTCGAGAACAAACAATTAATCACTAACCCTATACGGATACCATTCAAACAATCAATACACACTGTGCATCCAACAGATCTTAATTACTCTGATTTCATGGACTGAGAGAACATAACCATACGATTTGTATTCCAAAAAAATTAGGGAGGGGGAGTAACCAGAGAAAACACATGATATGTTTGCCGCACAAATGGGTATATAGATGACTAACCGGTTTTCCGTCGGAGTCGCAGTTGTTGTCAGAGTTATTGTTGACCTCCGGCTCTGGCTGGGGGGGGCACGACGGCGCCGACGAAGTCAAGGTCGTGCTGCTGCCCGTGCGAGACCTCATCGACGGCGACGGCAACCTCTGTGCCCAGCTTCACGCGTTGCGCGGGTGCTTCACCAGCCCCGGCGTGGCCAGTCCCTCCGATGGTGCGCTTCGGTGGCATCCTCATACACTCCAGAGTCCAGACATTGATGACCACTGTGGACCGGGGGTGCGGCCGCCTATTATGGCCGGCGGCTCGGGCGCGCCATTAATACGGACTAGTGGGAGCGAGGCGGGCGGCGGTCAAAGGCTGTCTCGCCTCCCGGTGAGCCTGTGCGGCGGACTTCTGGCATTCATATACCATCATTTCACACAGCTACTCGCACGCCTCCCGATGACACTGCGCAGTGAAACCGCCTCCCGTCAATTCACACACCTACACGCTCGCCTCCTGGGCTGCCTGCGCGGCGGACTGCTCGCATGCGTCCCGTCAACTCATGCCTGCTCACACGCCACACGGGGCGCGTGGCGGCACGTTTTTTTTTTGATGATTCATTCTGCCACTTTACTGCTTAACCGAAGCATGGCACAGTCTAAAGCACACGATACGAATAAATATTTCGTATGAGATATTGGTTGCCAGTTATTAACAATCTCCCGTTTGTAAGTAGATTATATGAAAACTTGTCTCTAATTTGATGAAAAATACAATATCACAGTCTACTCGTGTCCATATATGACACCACAATAAGTTTCATGAATTTCAACTAAGTTTTGGATTTACTGAATTTTAAAAATCAACATTCTCAATGTTTTGAAATTTCTTTCACGGAGAAACATGCACCCAGGGACACATATATGATTTTGCAATCCATTTTGGTGCACATGTAGCTCAAATATGATTTTTGCACATTAAATCCCTAGGAAATCAATCAATGTATAAAACGGGTCGAATGATCTCTGTTTTTTTTAAACTTTAACACGACACTCCTTTGGTCGTATGTTCACTGCAGAAAAAGTTTGACATGTGTCCTCAGAGTGGAGGAGGTGGTGCGGGATGTGTGTCTGTGTGTGTGGGGGGGGGGTCCATCAGTACACTACTAGTCGCGAGGCTCCTGGGATTATTGGTCATTTTGCGAGTCATGTATATATGCCACACCAAAGTCCTGAATTGGTTATTTAAAGCAGTACACAACCCTTTCATACATACATGTTCGGGCCACATGCATGCATTGGTGGTCCTCTCGGACATACTCCCTCATGCGGTTAGCAGTGACGTGCACATTCGTTAGCCCGCAAAGGTTTTCAGTTTCCACCGACAACGAGAGGCATCGGACCGAAGGTGGATTCATCTTTGGCATGTGTGTTATGTGGTCAGATTCCATATCAAAGTTCGGGCACGTGCATACACATGAGTCCCTCCCACCGGCTCGAAGTGAGGGGGGCTATATACACATCGTGAACCTCTGTGTAGTGCATGCGTTTCTGGTTTGCGAAGCATGTGCCACGTCAAAGTTGTGCATTGGGTATTCAAACATCACACAACACACGACAACATGCATGCGGTGGTTGTCCTATGACACTCACTCGCGTGTGACTCTCTGTGGGCCCACGAGGTCTTCGTTGATCAATTGAACGTACAACAAGAAGAGAGGTTAATTTAACCGATAAGGATGGTTCTTTTTTGTTTGTGTTACGTATATGCACGGTAGGAGTATGTATAGTACATGTCAAAGAGGGGGCAACATGTATACTCTCTCTCTCTCGCTCTCTCTCTCTCTCTCTCTCAAAGAGGGGACAACATATATACAGCCGGTCTATTCTGCTAATATTAGCAAAATAGTTATTCTGCTAACACTTCCGAACTGCACGCTCAATGGAAGTGCACTGCATCTTTGTACGGTGAGCACTGCAATGCATTACGGGAGAACTGATTCATTTTCTGGCGGTCCACCCGTCTGTTCTGTGTGGAATCGGGTGTTGCAGGATTATTTAATTTGTTTCTGAACACCATTTGACCTTTTTTCATTGTAATTTGCTGAAAAAACTACTAAAATCTATGTAAATCGAGTGCTTTCGCGGACGAGCTTTGCTCTGTTCGTTCGTGTTCACGTCGGATGCAACTTTCTGGCGCTCGGGTGTTGTTTGTTAGTAGGAATTATGTGTTTGTGTTCATTTAATCTCTCCCTTTACTCTAGAATTTCTGTAATTTTTAAGAGTTAGGTTTCAATTCATGTGAATTTGATTGTGTGGGCGGGTGAGCTTCGTCCGCTTCTCTGTTGTTGTTTGATTTTTGGATTTTGTGCGTCGATGTGTTTTTGAATCTTGTAATTACTGTCACTGTTGTTTTAATTTCATTGTATTGCGGCAGTAATCTTCATATTTTGAATTGCAATTTTTAAATAAAAGCTCATGCTGTTCGTCCAGTGACCGTGTGTCCGATGTAATTTTTTGCGGGGTACTTTTTGAAAATTTAGTGATTCGGCAATTTTTAGGCGAGTTATGTAAGTGCAAGTGAATTGGCACCTCTGTTAGTCTCCCACATGTCTGGATTTGTACTGCATTAGTTTTACTGTTGTAGTTCTGTCATACGTTGTACTGCACTGCATTTT
The DNA here is from genome assembly GCA_036873465.1 of Thinopyrum obtusiflorum. NCBI lineage: Eukaryota > Viridiplantae > Streptophyta > Magnoliopsida > Poales > Poaceae > Thinopyrum > Thinopyrum obtusiflorum. The sequence goes on from JAAAWM010011120.1 coordinate 49,451, forward strand.
CGTTAATAGTGGACTTCGTTGTAGCTGTATTACAGTGGTGATGGCAGCTTATGAGATTTCTCTTTTCTTAAACTGCATTCTGTGTTTTAGAGAACTGCATAATATGCACTTTCGTACTACATTAGCTGTATGGTTAATCTGCTATTCTGTTATTAGAATAGATGGTTTATTTTGTGTTGGTGTTAGTTGAATAGTTATTATGACAACTTTTTTGAACTGCATACTATGAGAATTCTTTTGAACATCATATGTTAACTGCAAAGTTTCGACCATTCACGTTGCATTTGTTACTATTCAGAGGACTACATTTTTTATATTTAGGACCACACTTTGTGTATTAGAAAACTGCATTCTGTCACCAGCAACTTGTCTAAAAGGGTGATAAAATGATGGAGACGAGGTCGCATACATTAATAAGGCATCGTTCAAAGTGTCTGATGGACATAATTTTAAAATCATACAGCATAAGCAAAGCATTAGAAATATGCCACAGATGGCTTGTTTTATCTTTAGACAGCCTACAGTGCAAATATTGTAAACTTCAGGGAATCTTTTTCTTTGTAGAAAAACACCATGGCCACTTCTCCGGCCTCAAAACCATTCTGGGAGACAAAATCTTTCCAACCAGTACTCATGTTGATGCAGTCTTCAGAGTTGATGTGGTAGTCAGCTTGCATGTCTGCATACCCATTCTTGTGTTGTGTCTCCAAAGTAACCTTCCCTGAACTCGAAGCAAGAAACTTTATTGTGGATGGCAGTTTCTGCATTTTGGCATGGATGGAAAAAGAATTTTTGTATGTAAACACCAAATGTTTTTCTTTATTTTTAGGATGATCTGTTTATGTTGACTTAAATACGTACATATATATGACTACTATTTAATAAAGTAGTCACAATGTATGAACAAACTTATATACGGAATTGACCTCTAGTTTTAGTAGAATATATATTATACTGTAACATGTTTGTACTGCAAGGTCATTTGCAGTGTACTTCTCTAGCATGTTAAGCGAACTGCAACACTGATCTATTGAATCTCTTTTTTGTTCGTGTGTTGGGGTTCTGATCTAACTAGTGTCGATACCTGGTGTGGTACTGGAGAAAAATAGGTGGAACTATCTAGTCTTAACAGCTGACAAATCTGAAGAACAATATAAAATCTTTGTATTGTTGATACTACTGAACAAATTGATGGAAATATACATTTAGATGTGGATTTGCAGCCTAGATTGTGTAAAAATTGTGAGGGGAAAAACATACCCAACTTTCCTGCAGGTCTGCGGATGTGAGGCGATGAAGAAATGGTGCCCGAAACCCCCTGTTGGGTATCATCAGGCACCCGAGCTTGCTGCGCCACTCAGCATTGGTGAGCTCCAGACCATTGGCGTACACACATGTGTCCGCTATCAGAGCCATCCTTGGCAAGCACCCGCACGAATAGTCCATGGTGGGTTTAGTGGAAATTCAGAGAACAGTAGGGGATGGGCGGAACCCTAGATCCATGATTTGAAGAACAAGAGGAAGGGGGGAGGAGTTGTGTGAGTCTGGAGCATGAATGGATAGGTTTTATGCAGCCAATTAAGCAACGAAAGTAATAAATGTTGTGGTTGGTGTTAGGTGGTGGAGGGATTCTGATTCAGTCCACGAGAATGCATTTGAGAAGCAACATCACTGCTTACTTTAGTCTAACGAACTGCATTGTTTATGCAAACGAACTGCAGAATGCGTGGATTATGTTAGTGTTTTTATTTTTCTAGTTATTGTTTTTATTTATTGGGCTGTGGTTTTTCGTGGTATGTGGGAATGTTTTTTATTTTTAGTGGCCTCTCTTTGCGTGTTGGGCCTATGTTGGGGAGCAAAAACGCATTCGGCCCAAGTAGGCCTGCCAGCACGACTGGTTCCCGGAGCGTTGTGTGCGCGCGCTAATGTTTAGTCCCACCTCGCCCACCGAGAGTGCGCCGGACCGGTTTATAAGCCCTGGCGAGGCAACGCTCTCGAACTCCTCTGGTTACTTATTGGACGCTTATACACGGCGCTCACTTCTCTTTCCTCTCTGACCTGTGGGCCCTTGTGTTTTCGGCCCCATGCATTGTGGCTCAGAACGGACTCGCCTACTTTGGGCGCAGACTTACTACGAGACTGGCAGGGGCCTGGTTGCTCCTGGGTGGTCAATTTTTTTCTTCATATTTTTTCTCTTACGTATCTTCTAATATAGGGCTTGCACTGCTTAGTTACATCATTGTGCACTGGATGTGCCCACATTTCGCACTACATATGCAGGTGCATTTTTTGCACTGCATGCATCCTATTTTGTGCACTGCATCTTGGTCGAATTTTTCTTAGTGTTTTTCCTCTTACGTATTCTTTTCTAATATATGTTGTGCACTGCTTTGTTAGGTCTGTGTGCACTGCATTCATCGGAGTACTGTACTACATGTGCACACATTTTTGCACTGCATGCATCGCTTGTGTGCAGCACATCTTCGTCCGTTTTGTGCACTGCTCGAATCACATACTTTATGTGCACTGCAGTATGTTGTACTATTGAAATCTAGTTTTGTAATTGAAATAAATTTCTTCATAACATAAGCAAAGTTCATCATTACAAGCCATTCTGTATGATAAGCAAACTAAGTTCAGCAAAAGCAAACGATCACAAGCAAACTAACGTTACATAAGCAAACAACAGAAATCAAATTTGATGATAAATCTAAAATGACATGAGCAATGTTGGAGATACTTTCTTGGCCGGCACCGTCTGCTTCTTCACCAGGTAGAGTCTTCCCAGCTGCTCCTGGCGCGCTTCTTGGGGGGCTCCTCCTTCTCCAGCTTTGCACGGCGAAGCCCATCCTGGGTGAGGGTGATGCGGTTCCATATCTCGTACGCTGCGTAGGCGTCCTTTACCGCATACTCGATGTGCCTCATGGACAGGGGCAGGGAGGCCCAGCGCGCGTGTTCTTCGTTGGTGATCTTCTTCGTCATGTTGTTGTAGTAGTCGTCGATGAGCATGCCGGCGACATCTGCAAGGGAGTCCAACTCCTTGGTGGCCTCGGGCACCCTCCATTCCTTCTGGATGTCGATGAAGTTGGCGACCTCCAGATTGACGCGCTCGAGCCTGGTTTTGTCGCTGTCGATGGAGAAGCCAGCAAACATGTAACTGGGGTCGGCGAGGAAGTTGTCGAAGACGGTGCACCTTTCAGCGACGCTCAGTTGGAAGAGCAGCACCAGCTGAGTCTTGCCGATGAAGAGTTGGACGAGGGTGGGTTTCTGCGTCTTGTCAGGCTCGTTGTTGTACTCCAGATCAATTTCGACGATCTTGTGGCGCTGGAGCCTGAGGTGGTGCTCGTACTACTCGAGGGACGTCGCCATCTGCTTCTTGTCGTTGGTGTGGATGACGTGCAACTTGGTGTTGCCATGGGCCTCCACGTTCCTGTACTCGTCGATGAACCCCATCACCGGCAGTAGGGCTTGGTGTCTTCTGTGGAGATTGATGTGATGGAGCGATTTGATGGCAGCGCAATGGATACTTGTGTTGTTATGGATGAGAAAGCCTTGGCGGGGGTCTAAATTTAAGGGGGGAGATGGTCGCAGCGGATGAACTGCACGATCTCGCTGATGATGCGATTGTGCAGATCGTGGGTTGGGGTTGCGTCTGTGATCATGGGTTTGTGGCGATGGAACAGCTCGGATTGGGCGGTTGTCTTCGAACGTGGTTTTTTTAATGTGGTTTTATTTTATTTTTCATCAGTAAAATTTGTTAACCACCACGTTTTGTGTGAACGGGCATTGTCACGTTATATGTATTATACGTGTTTCTGAAATTGCACTGCTTATGGTACCGCACTGCTTCGTCTAATAAAATGCACTGCATTGTCTAGAGCTACATATTGCACCAGTTTTGTGAGTACTTGATGCAGCCCCTTGAAAAAAGTGCAGTATATTCCGCAATTTACGAGTTTTTCGCCATGAACTAAACGATGTATTTATTCATGTATGTATTTGCGCAACTGCACTGCTTATGGTACTGCACTGCTTCGTCTAATAAAATACACTGCATTGTCTATAGCTGCGTACTGCACCTGTTTTGCGTGTACTTGATGCAACCCCTGGCACGGGTGGGGTGGGGGTTGGGGGGACCCCGGGGGGGGGGGGGGGGGGCCCATTTTTTTATGAACTGCATGTATTTATTTGTTTGACTGTCCGAACTTCATTTTCTTTCATAGCGAACTGCATCTGGTACTAACTTCTTTGTTTCGATCTTTTTTTTTAGAATCCTTTGTTTCGATCTGGTCCGTCTTATTTAGCCTGGCCGTTTTGAGCCGGCCTGTTTTATGTAACTCTTTCCCACGTGGGACTCGCATGTGGCCCTCCCAGACGCTCCCACTGCTCCGCTCATAGGGAGAGACCGAAAAGAAACCTCTCCCCTCTCTTGCAGTGCCTCCCGAAACATCTCTCCCTCGAGCAAAACCGCCGCCGCCCGGAGCAACCGCCGTCGCCCGCGGAACCGCCGTCCTCAAGAGGTCCATATTGCTGCATTCTGCACCCTTGTCCGCTCACCCAGCCCTTCCTGCTTCGCTCCCCCAGCCCTTTCCCCTCCGTTCCCGCCCCCGCCCCCGACTGCCATGGTTCATCGCCTTTTTGTGGTATGTTCCTTGTGCCCTCTGTCGTGGTCGTCCCCTCATCTAGTTTTGTGATTGTCATAGCGTTGCTACGTTTTTTGCTCATGTATTTTTTCTCGTAAGCAGGCTTTTTGATCTCGAGTTGAAGTTGGTACTCGCGTGTGCTGTGTAGGCAGAGCAAGGTGCATCTAGGGTTTCGTTAGATTTCATCTTTTTTGTTGCTGATATATGTCACTCCGTCCTTGCGCTGCAGGCAAACGGCATGTCTTCGCTAAGCAGAGTAGAAGGAGGAGTTCAAGGTATGTGGACTGCTTACTTTGTCCTTGTTTATTTTCTGTGTTGTTTATCTAGTTTCCTAGTTCAGCCTGCAGATTTGTTTATGTTGTGTTAGTTGTCAGCGTTCCTTGCATTATTTGTCATCTGATATTTTGTAATTTGTGTTTCTGGTTTTTATTCAATCCAGTAGGTGATTGCAGTGATCATAATGATACACCAATTGGCTCTCGTTGTCCTGGTGGTAAGGATCATGGTGGGGGGGGGGGGGGGGGGGGGGGGGCACCGGTTGAATCTTCTCCCATAAGTGTGGCCCCTCCTTTTGGTATGTTGTTTTTTTCTTATTTTAGTTTGCCAATTTGGTTATATCATTCTTTTTGTTGTAAATTTCATATGTGACCTGTGAGTTTTGATATGCATTGTTCTTATAAATACCTGATTTTTTTAATGTGAATGCTTTGTTTATTTGTGTACACTGCTTACTTGATGTTGTACAAACTGTTGTTGCCTTGTTGTATCTAGTCCGACATTTTTTGGAAACAAACATGAAGTTAGTGTATGTAGCACTGCATTTATATGTATATATGAACTCCACTATATGTATGTGTGAACTGCATTGTTGTTTTATTCAGGTTTTTGTATGCATATGGGTGTACTCCATTACATTTGATATATGAACTGCATTATTTTTTATTTAGCTTATGTATGAAGCACTGCATTTATATGTACAATTCTACTGCATTTGTTCCTTTTGTGCACTTTATAATGACCATAGTTAAACTTCATTTTGACGCAGTGTCTATTTTTCATGCTGGGGCGCCTTGGTTTGAGGAGGTTACTCAATTGATTGACCATTATTTTGAAGAGGGTGACGTTGGTGTGAGCTTTGATCAGAGTCTTAGGCGTCCCGTCTTGTCTAGAACACAATCACAATCTGTTGATGGTACAGAGGAAGTTCCACAGGAGTGGACGGTCTCGGAACAGCTTCGTGCATATGAATTGAAGCAAAGCAAGAAGAAGTTGAGGTTTCAAAGTGACTCAAAGGAGTATCGGAGAAAGAGAAGCAGAGAAGAGCTGCAGATGGTGCCAAGGGTGCCAAATTTGTTAAAGTCAAGCAGCCTACTTTGCAGAAGAAGAGACTGAGTTCTGTTCCTGAGGAAGGTGGTACTCCTCGGTGAAGTCCTCGTGTTGCTTGCATGAACAAGAATCTTGGTAAGAGAACTGCTAAAGCTGGTGCAAAGGATGCTCAGCGGAAGCGACCACATGTCAGTGAAGGTCCCAACTCTGACGATGATGACTTTGTGCTTGCTGATTTTGTGAGGGATGTTCAGACTGGTAGACAGAAAGACTGTGGTCCATCTAAGAGTCAACCCAAGCGGCCCCGTGATGATGGCGACGAAGGTGTTGGTGCTGACTCTGGTGAGGAGGCGGATGTTGTTCCAAAGGTTTGTTGAAGTGGACTGCATTTGTTTCCTTCATTGTTATTCTTTCTTTCTATTTTTTGTCTCTTTTTATGGCTAATCTTCTAATGTGGACTGCATTTTCTTTTACACAGAGGAAGAAGTCTAGTAAGAGCAATGTAACTGAAGATGATGCCGAGGGAGATGATGCTCGATTTAACAAGACCGTACGGTTGTCGCTCCCCACTGTTTGCAAAGCTGCTGCTTTATTGAAAGAAGAACACTGTAGACGTGTTCGGGATGCTGGGTTTGGTGTTGTCTTTGAATTGATAGTAAAGAAAAATGTGTCACGCATTCTCATTTGCTATCTGATGGGAGTGATTGACCCTGCCACGATGAGAATGGACTTTGGGAATGGCAGAGTTCTTCGAATCAATCGTGATGCAATTCATCACATTTTTGATTTACCTATGGGACGTCACACTGCACCCATGCCTGCTACCAGTGGCCATGATGACTCATTGTCTGCCCTCAAGGATGAGCTTGGCTTTGACCATTCAAAAAGTATAGGTGTCAAGGACTTGGTTCAGAAGCTGGAGGTGTTGGTGGAGGAAGATGATCATGTGATTGTTGATCTTGCTGTCAGGGTGTTCTTCCTGATACTTTATCAGAATTTGATGTGCCCCGGGCCTGCAGTTCATTTGGGTAGCGTTGCTGCCATGGTAGAGAACATGGATTATGCGGCTATGGCGCATATGGACTTTTGTCAGCTTGTTGTTGATGAGTTGCAGGCAGCTGTGGTGAGGTGGCAGACAGAAGGCAGAAAGCAGAATTGTGTAGAGGGTTGTGCCATTGTCCCCCTGATTATGTATCTTGATTGCTTGAAGCTTCGCGAATTTTCAGTTATGCACATGTTGACGCCACATGCGTCATACCTGACGACCAAGGACCTGATGAAGTTATACAACGAGGATATGCTTGTCAAGGGAAAGATTTATTTGGAAACTTACAAATTTGGGAAGCTGCCGGTTAGTGCATCTGAGTTTTTAAGATTAGAGTTTTTTTTAAAAAATTGCAGTCATTATAAATCTGAACTTTCTAGTATTCACATGTGTACTTCTCTTCCTTTTTATCTTTTTTGCAGTGGAAGGCGTCAGGCGATATTGTGTACAACCGTCCTGCTGCAGTGTTATGTGGCAGGTCTGATGCGGGGCCTAGCACTCATGCTAGGTTCTATGAACCTATCTGTAGCCAGCTTCCTGCCTGTGATGAGGAGCCACCGCCTACTCGTGGTTTCACGGCTCGTCGGATGTTTGCTAATAGAAGCTCTTCTGAACAGACATTTGTTGGTGGCAAAAAACACGAGGAGATTGATGAGCATCTTCTGAAGGTTTTGAAGTTGACTGAAGATTTGCCAACCTCTGGTGACAGGTTGAGGATAGTTGCTAGTTTTTTCCCTGCTGGCCATGGCCCCCGGGAAGAAGATATTGTTGCTGCTCACAAATTTATTGTGGCATGGTTGAAAGCTTGAAGATTGCAGTGACGAATATTCGGTCTTCGTATGCTCAGTTGAAACATTCACAGGAAGAAAAATGTGGGGGGGGGGGGGGGGGGGGGGGGGGGGGGGGGGGGGGGGGGGGGGGGGGGGGGGGGGGGGGGGGGGGGGGGGGGGGGGGGGGGGGGGGGGGGGGGGGGGGGGGGGGGGGGGGGGGGGGGGGGGGGGGGGGGGGGGGGGGGGGGGGGGGGGGGGGGGGGGGGGGGGGGGGGGGGGGGGGGGGGGGGGGGGGGGGGGGGGGGGGGGGGGGGGGGGGGGGGGGGGGGGGGGGGGGGGGGGGGGGGGGGGGGGGGGGGGGGGGGGGGGGGGGGGGGGGGGGGGGGGGGGGGGGGGGGGGGGGGGGGGGGGGGGGGGGGGGGGGGGGGGGGGGGGGGGGGGGGGGGGGGGGCATTAAACATCTAATGCAGCTACCATAGTAATTAAAAAATGGATGAGAAAAACCTCAACTTCACTGTTCAAAACAAAACACTTTCCTTCAGTGTAAGAGTCTTCATGCTGTTGTTCTTCAGAGCTGACCAAAACATTTTCTTAGCTAGGTTGCGACGAAACCACCACAACCTCACTAGATTGCCCTACGGTAGCAACATCAGCATTTTCTGGATTTACAATAGTTCGGTCAACCACAACGTCCTTAGATACTTCAGCTACATGAGGCTCCACTTTGAATACATCAGGAACATCGTTGGACGCCAGACAAACAGGAGAAGCAGCAACACTACCAGCAGGAACGACATTCTCCAGCGGCTTTTCAATGCCAACATCAGAATCTTCGTGCCGACTAGGGCCAACAGCATCGTGGGATTCCTGATCTACAGAAGGTTCTGCACTATCAACGGCAACAGATACAGAAGGATCCACACTGCCACCACCAGCAACAGCACAATCCACATGGTTCACATCATCATGAACAACGCCAACCGATTGATGAACTTCTATGTTTTCATCTCCAGGCTGTAAAAAGTTTAAAAAAGACACGATGACACAAGTGAGCAAGGGGATAGTTAACACAACAACACACAGTTCACTTATGTCAAAGACTGCAGTCCACATAAGTAAAACATATGCAGTTCACTAATGTCAAAGACTAAAGCCCACATATGTCAAAGAACTGCAGTCCACATATGTAAAAGAACTGCAGTTCACTTATGTCAAACACTGCAGCCCACATATGCAAAAAAGAACTGCAGTTCACTTATGTCAAAGGCTGAAGCTCACACATGTAAAACTATGCAGCTCCCATATGTAAAAGAAATGCATATGACTGAACAGAACAACGTATGTCAAGCTTATAACAACAACAAAAAATTAGATTACAACCCACTAACAGAAGAAGTAATTCCACTAAACCTTATCAGATACAACATCCGGAGGAGACGACGCAACAGCCAAGTCCTCATCCTTCTCAGGGCCGTCGTAGGAAACTTTGTGCACATCACAAGCAGCAACTCCAATCTACAGGCATAGAACAAACCAAAAGCAAATAAGATGGTAACGACCAAACAAAGGAAAAAAAACTTCAAATATGCACAAGCAGTACACATTTTACAATCATGAGGTACACCAAAAAAAATGGAAAGCAAAAAATACAAAGTTCAAGAAGAGATGCCACATGGCAGAACAGGCATGGGAGAAGTACTTGTACCTGGCCAATTCCATCGTCCCTAGATCCATGAACAACAGAAGATTCCACTCCAACCTATGACAAAAAACAAAGAGTGAGGAGCAATCCACATATTACACGAAAGAGGTTCAAAAAGGACAAAAAAGGATAAAATACATTATCAACGCCGGCACCAGCGTCCTGTCGGTTCATTTCATCCAAAATGTGCTCAGCATCCTTCTCATACCGAGGGGGGGGGGGGGGGGGGGGGGGGGGGGGGGGGGGGGGGGGGGGGGGGGGGGGGGGGGGGGGGGGGGGGGGGGGGGGGGGGGGGGGGGGGGGGGGGGGGGGGGGGGGGGGGGGGGGGGGGGGGGGGGGGGGGGGGGGGGGGGGGGGGGGGGGGGGGGGGGGGGGGGGGGGGGGGGGGGGGGGGGGGGGGGGGGGGGGGGGGGGGGGGGGGGGGGGGGGGGGGGGGGGGGGGGGGGGGGGGGGGGGGGGGGGGGGGGGGGGGGGGGGGGGGGGGGGGGGGGGGGGGGGGGGGGGGGGGGGGGGGGGGGGGGGGGGGGGGGGGGGGGGGGGGGGGGGGGGGGGGGGGGGGGGGGGGGGGGGGGGGGGGGGGGGGGGGGGGGGGGGGGGGGGGGGGGGGGGGGGGGGGGGGGGGGGGGGGGGGGGGGGGGGGGGGGGGGGGGGGGGGGGGGGGGGGGGGGGGGGGGGGGGGGGGGGGGGGGGGGGGGGGGGGGGGGGGGGGGGGGGGGGGGGGGGGGGGGGGGGGGGGGGGGGGGGGGGGGGGGGGGGGGGGGGGGGGGGGGGGGGGGGGGGGGGGGGGGGGGGGGGGGGGGGGGGGGGGGGGGGGGGGGGGGGGGGGGGGGGGGGGGGGGGGGGGGGGGGGGGGGGGGGGGGGGGGGGGGGGGGGGGGGGGGGGGGGGGGGGGGGGGGGGGGGGGGGGGGGGGGGGGGGGGGGGGGGGGGGGGGGGGGGGGGGGGGGGGGGGGGGGGGGGGGGGGGGGGGGGGGGGGGGGGGGGGGGGGGGGGGGGGGGGGGGGGGGGGGGGGGGGGGGGGGGGGGGGGGGGGGGGGGGGGGGGGGGGGGGGGGGGGGGGGGGGGGGGGGGGGGGGGGGGGGGGGGGGGGGGGGGGGGGGGGGGGGGGGGGGGGGGGGGGGGGGGGGGGGGGGGGGGGGGGGGGGGGGGGGGGGGGGGGGGGGGGGGGGGGGGGGGGGGGGGGGGGGGGGGGGGGGGGGGGGGGGGGGGGGGGGGGGGGGGGGGGGGGGGGGGGGGGGGGGGGGGGGGGGGGGGGGGGGGGGGGGGGGGGGGGGGGGGGGGGGGGGGGGGGGGGGGGGGGGGGGGGGGGGGGGGGGGGGGGGGGGGGGGGGGGGGGGGGGGGGGGGGGGGGGGGGGGGGGGGGGGGGGGGGGGGGGGGGGGGGGGGGGGGGGGGGGGGGGGGGGGGGGGGGGGGGGGGGGGGGGGGGGGGGGGGGGGGGGGGGGGGGGGGGGGGGGGGGGGGGGGGGGGGGGGGGGGGGGGGGGGGGGGGGGGGGGGGGGGGGGGGGGGGGGGGGGGGGGGGGGGGGGGGGGGGGGGGGGGGGGGGGGGGGGGGGGGGGGGGGGGGGGGGGGGGGGGGGGGGGGGGGGGGGGGGGGGGGGGGGGGGGGGGGGGGGGGGGGGGGGGGGGGGGGGGGGGGGGGGGGGGGGGGGGGGGGGGGGGGGGGGGGGGGGGGGGGGGGGGGGGGGGGGGGGGGGGGGGGGGGGGGGGGGGGGGGGGGGGGGGGGGGGGGGGGGGGGGGGGGGGGGGGGGGGGGGGGGGGGGGGGGGGGGGGGGGGGGGGGGGGGGGGGGGGGGGGGGGGGGGGGGGGGGGGGGGGGGGGGGGGGGGGGGGGGGGGGGGGGGGGGGGGGGGGGGGGGGGGGGGGGGGGGGGGGGGGGGGGGGGGGGGGGGGGGGGGGGGGGGGGGGGGGGGGGGGGGGGGGGGGGGGGGGGGGGGGGGGGGGGGGGGGGGGGGGGGGGGGGGGGGGGGGGGGGGGGGGGGGGGGGGGGGGGGGGGGGGGGGGGGGGGGGGGGGGGGGGGGGGGGGGGGGGGGGGGGGGGGGGGGGGGGGGGGGGGGGGGGGGGGGGGGGGGGGGGGGGGGGGGGGGGGGGGGGGGGGGGGGGGGGGGGGGGGGGGGGGGGGGGGGGGGGGGGGGGGGGGGGGGGGGGGGGGGGGGGGGGGGGGGGGGGGGGGGGGGGGGGGGGGGGGGGGGGGGGGGGGGGGGGGGGGGGGGGGGGGGGGGGGGGGGGGGGGGGGGGGGGGGGGGGGGGGGGGGGGGGGGGGGGGGGGGGGGGGGGGGGGGGGGGGGGGGGGGGGGGGGGGGGGGGGGGGGGGGGGGGGGGGGGGGGGGGGGGGGGGGGGGGGGGGGGGGGGGGGGGGGGGGGGGGGGGGGGGGGGGGGGGGGGGGGGGGGGGGGGGGGGGGGGGGGGGGGGGGGGGGGGGGGGGGGGGGGGGGGGGGGGGGGGGGGGGGGGGGGGGGGGGGGGGGGGGGGGGGGGGGGGGGGGGGGGGGGGGGGGGGGGGGGGGGGGGGGGGGGGGGGGGGGGGGGGGGGGGGGGGGGGGGGGGGGGGGGGGGGGGGGGGGGGGGGGGGGGGGGGGGGGGGGGGGGGGGGGGGGGGGGGGGGGGGGGGGGGGGGGGGGGGGGGGGGGGGGGGGGGGGGGGGGGGGGGGGGGGGGGGGGGGGGGGGGGGGGGGGGGGGGGGGGGGGGGGGGGGGGGGGGGGGGGGGGGGGGGGGGGGGGGGGGGGGGGGGGGGGGGGGGGGGGGGGGGGGGGGGGGGGGGGGGGGGGGGGGGGGGGGGGGGGGGGGGGGGGGGGGGGGGGGGGGGGGGGGGGGGGGGGGGGGGGGGGGGGGGGGGGGGGGGGGGGGGGGGGGGGGGGGGGGGGGGGGGGGGGGGGGGGGGGGGGGGGGGGGGGGGGGGGGGGGGGGGGGGGGGGGGGGGGGGGGGGGGGGGGGGGGGGGGGGGGGGGGGGGGGGGGGGGGGGGGGGGGGGGGGGCACCATGATCCTTACCACCAGGACAACGAGAGCCAATTGGTGTATCATTATGACCACTGCAATCACCACTGGATTCAATAAAAACCAGAAAGAGAAATTACAAAACATCACATGACAAATGATGCAAGGAACGCTGACAACTAACATAGCATAAACAAATCTGCAGGATGAACTAGGAAACTAGATAAACAACAGAGAAAATAAACAAGGCCAAAGTAAGCAGCCCACATATCTTGAACTCCTCCTTCTACTCTGCTTGGCGAAGACATGCCATTTGCCTGCAGCGCAAGGACGGAGTGATAAATATCAGCAACAAAAAAGATGAAATCTGACAAAACCCTAGATGCACCTTGCTCTGCCTAAAGAGCACACACGAGTACCAACTTCAAATCGAGATCAAATAGCCTACTTACGGGAAAAAAAATACATGAGCAAAAAATGCGGCAACGCTACGACAATCACAAAACTAGATGAGGGGACGATCACGACATAGGGCACGAGAAACATACCACAAAAAAGGGGATGAACCACGGTGGTGGGGGGTGGGGGCGGGAACAGAGGGGAAAGGGCTGGGGGAGCGGAGCGGGAAGGGCTGGGGGAGCAGACGGGGGCACGGAATGCAGCAATATGGACCTCTTGAGGACGGCGGTTCTGCGGGCGACGGTGGTTTTGCTCGAGGGAGAGATGTTTCGGGAGGGGTTGCAAGAGAGGGGACAGGTTTCTTTTCGGTCTCTCCCTATGAGCGGAGCAGTGGGAGTGCCTGGGAGGGCCACGTGCGAGGCCCACGTGGGAAAGAGTTACATAAAATGGGCCGGCCCAAAACGTCCCAGCTAAATAAGACGGACCAGATCGAAACAAAGGATTCTAAAAAAAAGATCAAAACAAAGAAGTTAGTACCAGATGCAGTTCGCTGTGAAAGAAAATGAAGTTCGGACAGT